>NDGN011553063.1:3666-15316 GCA_002564285.1 Tympanoctomys barrerae | reverse complement strand
TTTTTTTTAGAAAAGAGTACCATCTCTTCAGGTCACCACCCACCAGGCAAGTGCCTCAGCATTGAAAAGAGGCTCTCACGGGGGCCACTGTGACTCTCCCGAAATAGCCCCATGCTCCAGGCAGCCTACCATACCTTCTTCCATCCTGAAAATGATCAAATCTGTCAGATCTCTCCCAGGACTCAGAGTTTCTCTTAATTTCTTTCTGTGCTTTAGAGGAACAACACTGAGTCATAACGTAGGTGTGGCTAGGTAGGTATCTGCTTGTATCAATACTCGATTATGTTTCCAACAATTGCACAAGTATTTTCCCTTTGGGAATTCGAGTGGGAAGAACTTCCCCCGTAGCTCACTTTGACATACATAAAGTCACTGCAGATCTAAGGAAGGAGCAGATCACATGCAAGTTGAAGATAAGCCTCAGTTTATGGCAGGAATTTGGTGTGTACCACACTTTCTGAACTGAAAGCAATCAGGAAGCAAGAAGTGTAGACGTGGAGGATGGTCATGCAAGTCATAAAACATGCAATGGAGTAGGGAGGCTACAAGAAAGGTGATTGTCACTCCTAGAAGACAGCAGTGGGCATTTGTTGATCATAGTGGGAAAGAGTACAAAATCACCCAGGACACATTTTCTGCTTAAGTAGAACAAACATGGAGAGAAAAGCAGAAAGAATGGTTCAGACCAGACCCAGTGGATTCAGGTACTTCAGAGGAGTCAGAATGGACCTGGGGGTGGGGCTTTGAGGAGGTGGGGGCCTTGTCAAGGATCTGCAGAGGGATGAGGGGGCTGCAGTCCTGTGAGCAATCTGGCAGGAGGAGCAGAGCCAGAATCATCAGGAGTCAGAAGGAAGTAAGATTGGGGAGCTCTGCCTGACTCAACCTGAGGATATTCAGAGACAGTCAATTTGTTTGGATTTTCTCTTGTCTCCAATGTGGCAGGTAAGCTGTGTGGTGGGGGAAAAAAGTGGCATTCTAAAAATAATCACCTGGCAGCCAGGGGCAGAATGGTGGGCATATCAATGGCAGAGACCCATGACCCTTCCTGGGAAAGGAATATGTGTGATAGGTGTGAAGTCCAAACCCATACTTCCTCATGTTCATCTACAGAGACCTCCAGGAATGGAAGGGAAACCTAATGGCCCAGATGTGGCAGTGAATTACAATGCAACTCAAAACCTCTCCATCCATCCATCTATCCATCCATCCACCCACCCATCCATCCATCCATCCGCCCACCCATCCATCCACCCACTCATCCATCCAAACACCCATCCATCCATCTATCCATCCACCCACCCATCCACCCACCCACCTACCCATCCACCACCCACCCATCCATCCACCCATCCATCCACCCATCCACCCATCCATCCACCCATCCACCCATCCAACCATCCATTCATCCATCCATCCATCCACCCACCCACCCATCCATCCACCCTTCCACCCACCTATCCACCCATCCACCCATCCAACCATCCATCCATCCATCCATCCATCTATCCATCCACCCATCCATCCAACCATCCATCCATCCATCCATCCATCCACCCATCCATCCATCCATCTACCCATCCATCCACCCATCCACCCATCCATCTGCCCATCCATCCATCCAACCATCTATCCATCCATCCATCCATCCATCCATCCATCCATCCATCCATCCTTTCACTGGTGCGAGTGTTTCTGAAATCACTTCTGTGTGTCCTTATCACAGCTCCCACTGCTGGTTCTGTGAGCATAGGTAACATCCACTCCCTGCTCCCTCTTAGTGAGCTGCTGGGTGTTTTGAGGAGAACAGAGCATGTGAGTGCACAGAGCAGTGGCTGAGCTAATTCAGAAGGCTGCTGAGGGGCTGGTCAAGAAGGGAGCCTGGAATCTGGGTGAGAATTAGGAGCCAGACCCAAGATAGGAAGCCCAAATTATCTAGCAAAGTCCAACCCCTACAGAAAGACCAACAGGAGGTTCTGAGAATCGAGCACCTCAGTGCAGACCAAAAGGTGAGGGAAGGACTTGGGCATGAGCTTGAGAACAGTGGCTTCCCACACACAGCAGGAGCTTTGGATGGAAGATACACAAGAAAGAGACAGATTCCTAGATACATATGAACTACCAAAACTGAATCAAGAAAATATAAAAATTCTGAATAACCCAGTATCAGTCAATGAAATTGAAAATGTAATCAGAAGCCTACCAACAAAGAAAAGCCCAGGTCCTGATGGATTCACAGCTGAATTCTACAAGAAATTTAAGGAAGACCTAACGCCAACTCTTCTCAAATTCTTCAGTGAAATTGAAAGGGAAGCAATTCTCCCAAACTCATTCAGGGAGGCAAGTATTACTCTGAAAATAGTGGTTTCTTTTCAATCTACCACATGACAGAGCTGGAGTTGTGAGCTGCCATGCCCATCCCCTTCTTCCCATGGCTTGCCCTGCTATACTAACTACTCCTCTTTCAGAAAACTAACTCAACCTCCTCCAGGGAGCCTCCCCACTCACTCTTGTCCTGTTGCCCTAAATTCCTATGGGAAGGACTCGTAGTACCATTCAGCACTGCCATAGAGCCAGTGGTCTCTTAGGTGCCTGATACCACACTACTTAGCCTTCTCTGCCTCCTGAAAACAGACACTTTGTCACTGCAGAGTCCATGGGCCTGCCTTCTGCATCTCACTGTACTGCTTACTGTGTGAGCCGGGGCAGATCTATTCATCTCCTTGCCCTCCTCTCTAAAGGCAAATATGTATGTAGGCTGCTTATCACAGGACCAGCTATTCAGGCCCTGGGCCACTGGCGGGAACATAGGGCTGGACAGGTGAGCAAGGGGCAAGCCTAAGGGAGGGACCTCACGTGCCTGTGACTCCGCGCCCAAGTTCTCTCCATCCTGGCACCAGGCCTGTGCTGTTTCCTTTGGTCTTCTGAAATTGCAGGTAAGGGACACCGACTGCGTGTCCAGCACTGCACATGCATCACCTCACTTGGCCTTCCCAACAAACATCTGGAGTAGTTTCCATTTCTTATACTGGAACCTCTAGGGCAAATCCGCTCTCCCTGCAAATTTCCCCTCCCCTCGATCAACCCCCCTTCTCCAGCAGAGAAAGCTGCACCTCCACCTCTCCCCAACAGAAGCCTTGGGGCAGCCCTTAACCCTTCTCCGCACCCCAACCCAACCACATGCCACCCAACCCAGGACCTCCAGGCGCTGAATAGTTCTGCCCTGATCTGCTCACCTTGCTGTCCCTGCGATTTGTCATCTCTCACCTGGAGATGTCTGTTCACTTCCACCTCTTGCCCTCTCCAAGCTCCAGCCAGAAAGGAGAAGGATGGCTACACATCAGCCAGGTTACCTCCTGCCCCCATGTATAAAAACCCCAGTTGATCTTGGAATGCATCTCAACCCTTCAACCTGGGCAGCCAAGGTGACCTCTGGCTGTCTCTCAGGTGGAGGATTCCAACCATAGAACCTGGTGCCAGTAGTCCAAAGAATAGACCCAGGCTCATTCTAATTTTGGTTTCTCGGCATGCTCTCGGGCACCACAGGGGATGGGCATGGCGCTTGACAACAGGCCGCAGACTTGGTCAGGGCTTGCTGAGAGGAGTCACAGGGAGCAAGAATAACTGGCACTGGATTCTGGGCCCTCAGTTGGCGTCCTGACCTTGCCGCTTTCCAGCTTTGTGACCGTGGGCAAGTTACTTAACCTCGCTGAGTGTCAGTTCTACTTACTATACAAACACAAATGAAGAAGATGGATAAACAAGCAGCACACTGTAAGGGCTTAACACCAAAATAGGGCAACACAGCCCCAGAAAGTGGCTGGCTTGAACTTTTTCTTCTTTCAACATACAAAAATAGTCATTTCATATCTTCAAACTTCAAACCAAGGTTTAGCAAATGTATTCTTTGAAGAGTAAGAAAGCAAATATGTTAGCCCTTGGTAGTTTTTCTGTCTCTGAGATGACTATTCAACTCTGATAGCAGAATAGCCGCCATTAAGCATAACTAAAAGGCATAGTCAAGTCTCAATAAAGCTTTATTCGTAAAACTCAAAGTATAAAGAACAAAATAAAGGGTAGGTAATAGGAAACAGAGAGGTGGATTTTTTTTTTTTCAAATGGGAACAGGACCAAGAAATGGAAGAAGGGAAACAGTATAAAGAAAAGAATTGAGATGCTCTATGGACAAGTACCAGCCCCCTGGGGAGTGAGACCATTATGCACTGTAAGCATGTATTAATAAAAATTGAAAAAAATAGAAATGAAAACAGGTTGGCGGCCCAGATTCGGTCACGGACGGGAGTTTGCCAGTGGCTGCTTTAAATCCATTGATTGACTGTTGTCAAAAGGAAGGGGGACAATTGGGTTGTGAAATGTGGGGTTTCCGTGCAGTCGCTGCGAGCGTCTACCTGGCAGAGCGCCCAGCGCGTAACAAATCCAAGTTCTCTTCCTCCCCTTCTCGGATCCGCTTTGGAAAAGGGCACCTTAGAGACACCCCGGTTGACACCCCAGGGCCCAGGTGTGTCCACGCTGCCCTGATGTGTAGTAGGCCGGGCGAGGCTCACAGCTGGGACCCGGCTCGCAGACTCCTCCCCCACTTGCCAGCCCCCGCTCTGGTGATGCCAGGGACAGAGCTGCAGGGTCCCCAGATGACACCTGCTGGAAGCCTGACCCTTGGCTGGGCCTCATGGAAACACAACCTGGGAGAGATGAAGATGATACAGCTGACACACATTTTTCCCAAACCTCCTCATCCGGGTCCTCCTTTGATCGGAGTTTTTTGTCTCCCCCTCTCCCTGCTTCCTGGAGCCTGGAAAGGACCTCTGAGTCTGACTCGCACCCGGCTCTGCCTGTGTGCCTGGAACCTCACATTGGAAACTTCAGAGCTGGGCAGGAAAGGAATGCGCCTACCAAATTAGGCCAAGTAATACCCGTCTTCTCCAGAGGGAAATTATTTAAATAGCATCAAAATCAATTTCCGTGCCATTAAATATTCTGGTCTGTGTTTTAATTGAGATGATTACATATTCTCCAAAAAGAGAAGAGCTATTTGTAGGGCTGTGTTTCTCCCCCTTTTTCTTTCTCTCTGGAAATGACTAGGAAAGCACCTCAGAGAGATGGACACCGCCCGTTATTCTGTCTCTGTTCCGATTCATCTTGTTTAGGGCTAACTCGGTTTGTTATTTTTCTTTAAGAAACAAAAATGGAGCTCTGAGAGGTAATGCGCGGCGCGGGGAGCTGCGAGCTCTTCAAATAGAATAAACCAGGCCATCCTCTCTCGTGCTCAAGGGCTTGCCTCTGCTGTTGGCGGCATGCAGTAGGTCTTGTCTTTCATGTCCCTGGAGCTGGCGGGTGTGTTTGGTTAAAGGGATGGGGAATGAAAGCGATCCTCAACCTGGGCTGCCTCTGGAGATGTCTTTGGTGCATCCTCCAGAGTCCAGGCCTCCCTCTGGCTCCCCAGGCAGCCAGGAAGAAGCAAGGAAGCCCTAGTCTGAAGGGGAAGATGTACCAAACCCCAGTCACATGCAGTGCAGCATGACGGGGAGCCGTCCTACCCTTCACATCCTGGCTGCCGTTCCTCCCTCGTGGAATTCTTCGTTTCCTGTCTGGCTTTCCTTCCAGGCTCAAGACAGAGACCCTGTGGGCCTCCCAGCAAGCCAGCAATACCTGAAGGGGTGGCAGGCACCAGACACCGAAGGGGCTTGATGAAAGCGTGATGCAAACAGCAATGAATGAATGAGCACTGCGGCAGGAGCACTAGCGGGGGGCGAGCAATTCCTCCAAAGGGATGTGAAGGAGTCTAGGGAGAGATGACGCCAAGGCCAGGACCTTTAGAAGCTCAGCAGACGCCAGGGAGGGGGACCACATTGCCAGCAGAGGGAGCAGCGTGTACAAAACCATAGCACTAGAACGGCGACACCCACAGCTCACAGTAGTTAGTGTTTACTACGGTCTAGGCCCCGGACACATCTGCCCCTTTAATTTTTGCAACTGCCTTATTAAATGGGTCCTTCTGTGACCTCTTCTCTGGTGAAGAGGTCACCAAGGTTAATTCTCTAGATTCTCATCTTTCAGGAGGGACCAAAGGTTTCTGGAGGCTTTGGTGACTCCAGGTGGGGCTGGGCCTCTGGTTTTCTGCCACCCCTCTGAAACATGAAGGTCCGCACAGCTATAAAGTAAGTGCTGGACGAAGACCTTGCTGTGGAGAATCTGAGATCCAGCCTAAGGACTCTGCGCCTCCCTCTGTAGCCCAGGGTTTCCCAAATGGAACTTTTGTGGGAAAATAAGCAGAAATATAGATAAAGAGGGCAGTGGGAGAGAATTCATATGCAAATGACTTGGGAAACTTGCTGCAGGGCTTGTCAGACCCTTTAGGGAAGCTAGGCATTGCAGGTGTCCAAGAGGAGAGGGAAGCAGCTGTGAACTCACTCTTGTGGCCTCCTTCCCAATGGCCCACAGAATAGTGACCTTGGGGATTGCTAGCGGGGAGCTGGAGACACGGGAGGGGTAAGGCAGGGGTGTTGTGGTCGATGAGAGGGCACTGCCATGCTGCAGGGAAGGTGGGGGAGGGAATGCGAGGAAGGAGTCAGGGCCTGCAGCTTTGTAGCCAGGGTGTACAAGATGGCAACTGGGGGCCTGTCCCGCATCCGGCCTGCTGCTATCAAAGCCTGGCTCCTTTCTCCTCACAGTGGGTCCTCTGGGGAAAAACCCTGCGTCACACACATGGTGGTATCCAAACAATACCCCGTTGCTTCTGCAGAGAACAATGGGCCAGCTTTTAGGGCAATTTAATGACAGTGGCATATCGCCCAGGCTATCAATTAGATTCCAATCCAATTTCCTTCCAAAGCATCCTCTGCCTGGGGAGTTCCTTTTTAACATAGAGCAGATCTGGCTGGGGAGGCAGGAAGATGGATGAGCCAAAAGGTGCACAGGGGCCATGCTCTCAGAGCTGCCTCCCCTTCAGAAGGAACAGAAATCAGGCAGGGTTAGATCCCAGCACAGTTTAATGTGATAGGAGGAGCTTTGTGTTCTCCAGCTCCTCCTCCCCTGTGTTACTGAGGGGAGAGCTGAGGCTCAGCCAGGAAGGGACAACTTGCCTGAGCATGCACCTGATAACTGAGCTTTTCTGACTAATCTCTGGCTCCTGCTCTTCCTCCGTTACATCCACATCAGTAGGCAGAAACAGGTGAAGGGGTCCAATGCCTTAATCCAAGAACAAACTGCTTATTATCCCAACTCTCCAAAATAAGGTCGGGGTGGGGGAGAGCAGGGTGCACAGACCCAGGTTTTCTCCAGCAGCCTCTGCTGACCTGTGGGCCGGCTGGGTCGCCCTTGGGGCAGGGGAAGCTCATCCTGTGCATGATAGGATGCTGAGCTGCGTCCTCGGCCACTGTCCGGTGGGTGCCAGGAGCCCTCCTGACCCTGATGCAGCAAGCAAAAACATCTCCAGACATGACCAGAGAGTTGAGAGCCCCTAGCCTCCAGAAAATCCCAGGGAACAAAATGTGTTTAAAGGAAGGCTGGGACATAAATGCAGGCTGGTTTGTTTCCTGGCTGCCAGGCCCTTGGCGTGACCTGCACCTCTCCAAGCCCACTCTGCTCATGCAGAAGATGAAAGGAATAATTTCTTTTCCACGAGGTCTTTGCTCCAAGGCAGTGGATGGAACTGTGCACTGCGCATGAAGAAATGTGACCAAAGTATCATAAGACTAAGGACTAGCCAGATAGCTCAGTGGACTAAAGCACCTGCTTTGTAGCAACGGAGTTCAATCCCCAGCATGCCTTGCCAGCCCTGCCCCTGGGGCACACTCAGAGGGCAAATGAGACTGGGCGTGGTGGCACGCACCTGTAATCCCAGCACTTAAGAGGCTGAAAATAGGAGGACCACTATGAGTCTGATCTGTATAGTGAGACCCTGTAGATCCTGTACTAAATACATTTAATAAATAAATAAATATCACATGACCAAACAGGCTGCCAGCGAGTGCAACTGAGCTAACGTAAGGCACAGCTGGAGCTTGAGGAGCTGTCGTTTCCCTGTGCCCAGAACTCCCGAAGCTGAAGGTTCTCAGACACCAGAGGGCACAGACCTCACCCATTCCACTGGATAAATGCACAGACTCCTTGGCTCCACACTGGAAAATCTAATTCAAGAAGGTCTGGCTGAGGTCTAAGAAGGCACATTTTAAAGATCACCCCCAAGAGATTCTGCTATGAGTGAGCTTTAAAGCAACTTAGTTCCGAGCGAGGTTACCCTCAGTTCCAGACTCTGCCTCGGCCCCTCCCACAGCTATCTGGGGAGGGCTTACAGGAGTGCATAGACCTAGAGAGTGGGCAGGAGAAAGTGTCCCCTGCATTGTCCTATTCTGTCCTAGGGCACTGACCTGGGTATTTACCGCAATGTTCATATCCTTAAGAAATTTGAGGTGCGCCCCGGCCTCCAGCCCACCAAGCTCCTGCGTTTATTCATCTGCTACTTACGCAGCGTGACCGCCTCCCACACATATTTTGATGCTCACATCACTTCACCTCTGATCAAAAATTATGGTAAAAAGCCGTCTTGTCAGGAGGCTAATAAAGCGTGTTATCTCGTCTGTCACAGATGCTCTGTTCGCTGTCCCCCGAGGCCCCGCGTTAATCTCGCGTGTGCTGTGGGAGGACCGGTAGTGAGTGATCTCTCCCACCACTGCCCCCTGGGAGAGGACGGCCAGGACCCATCCCAGAAGAGGAAGGGAAGGAGGGGGCGGGGAGAAGAGCGTCGGGAAGAGTACTGAGGCCCAGCGACCCACGAGTGCGGAGGGACACTTGCCCCAGCAGGCGCGCAATGCCAAACCCGCTTCCCGAAACTTCATGTTGATGATTTCATTTTTCTGAGCTTCAGTTGCCCCATCCATAAAATGGAGCCAAAACACAGGCCTTATGTCAGAAGGAGGAACAGTGACCTATTTGTGCACCCGGTTCCCCTGGGCATGGTAAGGGCTCAGCTCTCAGCAGCCCTCCTAAGAGGGTTCAGGGAGAAGTGACTGAGAAAGACAGTGCACACTTAATTTTTTAAAAAGTGTATTACACCAAAAGACATACTGCCATTACCTGCCCTCAGAATACACTTCCTTGCCTTGAACCCACTTCTCCCGACATTGTTGCTGCTCTCTGACCAGCTCTGGACATCCCCTTTGCGATTGGGAGGGTGCGGCCATGGCTGCCTCGGCATCCTGAATCGGCTCAACCCAGTTCCGACTCATGCTCAATCTGGCATTAGGGAGGGGCCGGAAGCGGTGCGATGGCAGATCTGACGACTGTGCGCGAGGGCACGCTGTAATGTTTTATGATCCTGCCTTTCTTTTATTTATTTATTTGGTACAGGGTCTCATTGAGCAACACACTCCTAGTGATCTTCCTGTCTCAGCCTCCCAGCTCTGGGATTACAGGCTTGTGCCACCACACCCAGTTTCAGTGGCCAGCTCTGTACAACCGGGGTTCCTGGGCCAGTATGGCATATGGTACCAGAGATTGAACCCGGGGCACTGGGCTTGCCAGGCAGGCTCTTAGTCTGCTGAGCTATCTCACTGGCCCTTGACCACATTTTTTAATCATACCTCCTAAAGACACTCACGAAAGAGAACTTCCAGAACTGTTTCAGAAAGTGCCAGGAACAATGGGGTAAATGTGTTTGAAGCCAGAGCGGTTAGTGGCAATGCGTCCTTCACTGAAATAATTTTTTAACTTAAACTTTCATTGTATTTGTCGACACACCTTGCATGATTTTTCACCTTTGCAATGGTGCAAAAGCAATGCGCAATAGAGGCCATACTTAGATGTTTGAATTTTTATATTTCCCTAGTGAGTGATGTGGGACCCGGTCGCCACTTGCAGTGTGGTGGGGGAGTAGCAGTCGTGGGAGAAGCCACTGACGCCCCACAGCATGCTGTGCTGCTGGGCTGGGGTCTTCGGGGGTGCTGCATACTCCAGGCATTTTCAGCTTACAACATGATTAAGCTATGAAGGGCGGGTCAGGACAGCCCCGCTCCATGTTCAAGAGCATCTGTGTTGCTGCAATGTTCAATACTTCCTGAGTAATATTGGCCAAGTCACTTCTCTCCCTGAGCCTCCGTTTCCTCAACTGTATAAAAAATGTCCCTTCCGTCTCTAAAAATGCACCTGAAAACAAGGGGCTTGGATACTAAGAGCAGAATTATCAGAGGTTCTGAAGACAGAGGATTGGCAATAGTCACGTGACCTGTGACGCACACACGTGCTTCAGCGCGTGCAAGAGCTGAGCACCCTTGCAAAAGAAATGACGTGAGGCAGGCAGAGAAGGAGGCAGGGGGCGCCGCTGTGCAGAGGGGCACTTCCGGCCCAGCCCCTCTGAGACCTGCCATAAAAGTGCGAAGGGCCATCTCTCCGGCTCTCTGTGGACCCCTCCTCCTCCTCAGAGTTCCGATCACCATGGGGGTGCTGTGCCTCCAGCGGGAAGCCTGGGGCCCCTGGGGACGCCTGTCACCCCTCCTCTGTCCTGCAGACCCAAGCCCACCCCGCCTGCCTTGCAGGTGGATGTCTGTCCCCACAAGGCTTCGGGACAAGTGAAGCCGCCCCAGGTTTGATTCTTGCTGAGTTAAAGCAGAGCTGCCCGCAACAATCCCATCCCAGGACCTCCCGGTCCAGGCACCAAAGGAAAGAGGCCACACGGCCAGCGGCCCTGGGAAACGGCCACTGGCACTGAAACAGTGTCCGATCGCCCTCGTTGGCTGTGCAGTGGTTTGAGTCTTTACCAAACCATTCATTTGGGGTTTGTGTCTGGCTTCCTTCCCAAGTCCTTGAACGATAGAAACCCCAGCCTAAAATAACAATGCTAATTATTACCAGTATTTAATAAATAGCATTTGGTTTCTCTTGCTTGCTCAGCTAGTTATAGCATCATAGGAAAACAGCTGAGTGCATTTTTTAAAATCCAAATCAGATGTTTTTCCTAAATCTTTGGCAGTATCTGCTAAAGACAATGTGTGTATTCCACATTGACATTCTTGTGGGGAGGCTCCTAACAGAAGTGGGGGTATATGTGTGCCAAAACACATGTCAGAGAGGGGTGGCTGTTGTGCCATCCACAATAGCTAAAAATGTGCCCATCAGTGGTAGAATGGGTCAGTAGTGGTGGGGTCACTGGGTGGAGTACTATACAGCCATAAAGAGGAACGAGGTTCCATTGTGCACAATGATAGGGATAAATCTCACATAGAAGATGTTGAGTAAAAGCAGTCAGATGGAAGAGAGAATGATGCCACCTAATTATCATAGCCCTAGCAGGGCTGGCTGTGAGGGCAGTGGGCCAGAGGATGTCACGCAAAATAAATGGCGTTCCTCACCTTGGGCTTTCGACAGCCACAGCCTGGGCCGGAGTTCAGGATGCAGAGGCATGCTTCTCCCCTACCATTAGGGGCTGCATCTGTTCTCCTGCACCAAGTGGAAAGCCCAGACTGGGCAGGCCGGATGGAGGGCTGTCCTTGGCACACACCCTGCTTCTCGTTCCTCGGCTTCAGGCAGGCATGATGCCTGGAAGGAGACAGAGGCTGTGGCGTGCACCGGCCACCCCTCGCCGCCTCTCCCTCTCCTCCCTCTGTCCTTGCCACCCTAGCAGCTGGGCTGATTCCTTGTG
>NDGN011553058.1:0-17021 GCA_002564285.1 Tympanoctomys barrerae | reverse complement strand
GTGCAAAAGGTTCATTTTTCTTGGAAATGTGGTGTTATAATTTCAACTAAATTCAGAAATTTTGCATCTTTAAATATTTATTGTCTACCTCTTTCTACTTTGAGAATTTTAATTATATGAATATAAGTTTCTCGATTTTGACACAGAGTGAACTATTATATGACTGATCTGTAAATTCTTCTTCATTTTTATCTTGGGCAATTTTTATTGCTATATTCATTTAAGTTTGTAAATAATTTATTTACAATATGCAATCTATTATTAATCTCATGCGATGTATTCATTTCAGAAATTTTACTCTGAAAAATCACTGTCTATATCTTATATCTTTCACATTTCAGTATTTGTCTGCAATTTTTAATATTATATGTAATTATTGATTGTTAATAAAGTTAATGAAAACAAACAAACATCAATTGGCAAACTGCAGGCCCTGGATCAGTCACTTGTTTTATAAATAAAGTTTTATTGAATCCTGCACCAAAATTGTGGCAACATGGGTGAGGAAAGGCCATACAAGGGCAAGGGGATGTCTGTCTTTATTTAAAATATTGATATTTTCAGCATCAGAAGGATTTTGTCTGATTTTGGTAATTTGAAATATTATTCTGTCACCAGCCTGTGTTCTGAGGTGGGTTTTGGTGGCCTCTTACATTTTGAGGGGAGCAGGCACCCGCCTCACACTGCGCTGGCCCTGTAGCAAGCTTGAACTTCCCAGTGAACAGAAGTTGCTTTTATCATCACAAAACGTAAAGACTAGTCCAAGTTGCAAAAAGTGTCTCAACAACTTAAAATGAGCTGAAGAAATGCACAAATGTTTTTCCAGCCGTGCAGAGTGCAGGCAGCCCAGCGGTAGCGCTGAGCCGGGCGGAGACGCGCCGTCTCCTTCTCACAGGTCTGACCTCACGGCCGCGGTGGCCGCAGCACACGCAGGAGAGCCGATCTCGGGCGGAGCCGGCGACGCTGTCGCTGTCGGGCCTGCCCCAGGAGGTTCCCGTCGGGTAAGGCTTAGTGCTTTGTGACTGCGCAGCATGATAGGCTCCTGATTTTATTCTGTGGTGTCTTGGACATGTGGAAAAGGCTTTCCTGATTACCCAGGCTAACAGCTAAAAGAATTTATCTAATAAATTCAAGTACGAAGGATCTTGGAACTCTATTAACAAACATTTTTAAGAGGACGTATGGCTTCAGGTTTCATTAATGGAATAAATATTTGTAGATTTTCCAAGTGAACAAGAGATGTCCTCTTTCTCTCTGCTTTTGCTCCGTCTCCCCAGCTGCCACGCCTTCTGTTTTAAAGGTTGATTTGTTCCTCTGTGAGTAACATTGTAGATACATGGATTCAGCAAGGCCCACAGGACTCTGACGCGCATCTTAGTGAGGTTGGTATTAGCACAAGCCATGTCTGTCTCAGTTTTCGTATTTGAGATTCAACAATTGCTGATATAAAGTGCTGTCAAAATTACAAATGGAAACTGGCTATTCAGCTACTGCCAATATGACTCAGATGTCCACGTCAGATTATTGGCAAGAGAGACCCGTGGTTGTGTCCCTTGCACATTCGTACCCTGAGGTATTGGCTTCGGTGTTTGGATGCAGTTTCTGTCATCTGGGTGGAGGATGGCCAGCATGACTGTAGGCAGGTGTTGGGGGAGTTCAGGCTTGTTCGTGTAGCTACTGGGAAGGGCCCAAAGGGGCCATCCTGAAGAACACAGCCGTGAAGCCCTGCCTGCTGGCTGGCACAGCATCACTTCCAAGGCATTTACTGGCCCATGCAAGTCACAAGACCAGCCAAAATCAAAAAGAAGAAAAAGACCCTGTGCCTCGCAGGGGCCTGTGTTGCCAGTTATCTTACCTGACACCTGGGTCCCATTGGCAGCAGCTGGGCAGCCAGTTCCCACTTGTGGGGGCCGAGCAATCTCTTTCAAAGGAGCACTGATACAGGGAGGAGGCGGGCTGCAGACCAACTACCATGATGAATAAAATTAGAAAGCCCGCCCAGTTTCCTTACACAGAGTAGCACTTTTTAAACGAGGGTTGTACTGGGGAAGGGAGGAAATGAGAGCTGTGCTTGACTCGAGAGTGCAGGATGGTGAGTGTGACGAGAAAATGGAAAACTGAGGTGACCGCACCACATCTGTCAGGGGCGATGAAGACCCATTAGACAGTTCGCCACGGTTTTATGGAACTAAAATTCTTGGCTAAAGCTTCTGAGAGATTCCGAATTCATTCAGAGCTAGAAATTCTCATCTGGCTGCCTGCCATCTCTGAGTTTAGAGAGCTAATTTCTCCAAGTAGTGATCCTGTAATTTTATTTCTACATGTTTAATGTGTATCCACAGGGATCCAGCATTTTACATTATCTTATTTAATTTGATAATCAACCGTGAGATAGCTGTCACTCACGTTTCACAGGTATCATTTCTGCGGCTCTGTGCTTCCACTAACTAGTGGGAGGCCACAAATCTTCGAATTGGGAAAGCCAAAACTTTCTAAAACGCTTACTATTCTGTAGTACTATCCCATATCTTTCCCCTCTTTATTACACCATGTTTGTCTTTACCTAAAGTTAGAAATACAAATGTCAAAATGTCAAAATCAAACTCATTGAGAAATACTTGTTTATTATTTTAAAAAATAAGAAAAGTAGATCCCAGTGCATGTAAATATTTGTGGATCTCCAAAATAGGGTATGTAAAAAGAAAAATAATAGAATAAACATCCATTGGTGACAAAGATAAATTCCAATTACTAAAATTTGATTTCCCACCAAATTTCTGAAGAAAGTGTGTATTGGATAAAAGGGACTCATTTGGGGAAAAGAGCCCATCCTCGTTCAGCCCAGCACCCACTGGGCAAGCCTGGCGCCCCGAGGGCTGGCAGCCGCCCGTCCCCCACCTGTCCCGCAGCCCTAAATCTGCAAGGCAGAGCGCATGGCCCTGGCCCTCCGCCCAGCGTTAGCGCCGCCCAGCAGCGGCCGTGGGCCGTGGTGGCCTCGCTGGCCTCTTTCCCCGGCCGAAAGGTGGGCGGGTGATGCTAGGGGCTGTCGGCGTGAGACGAGCGCACGCGTTACAGTCTAGCTGCTCAAGGGCTCAGCGCTACGTATTTGTGTCCCACCGTACAGGTGTAACCAAAGCCAGAAGAAAATAAAGCAAGCACACGGTCCAAGCTGCCATCACGCCTTCGTCATTCTTTTGCGTTTGTGCATCCACATCTGTCCCCTTGTGGGTATTCATAAGGTGGCAAAGCGTGGTATGAAGTGGCTCCCGAAGGCCTGTGACCACTGAGTATCTGGCCGTCCATCCCCATCCAGTCGCTTCTTTACTGGGAACTTCATTCCCTCTAGCGATGAAGCAGCTCATACACTGGTGACCGTTCTCCCGAAGCTATCGGATGGCTGTAGAAGAACCCAGAAGTGGTGCCCGGGAGTTTTCTGAGCCCTTGCCTTATTCTCTTTGGTACTTACCCCAAAATGCACCCATTTTCAACATCTCCAGGCATGTAGAAAAGAGGCTTTATCGCTTTTCTCTCTCTTCGGGTTTTTCATCTCTTCCTTGCGGGTTTTCTCAAGGTGAACATAACACAGGTGTGAGCCACCTGGGGCTGGCAGAGCCCCAGGAGGGAGCCACTTGGAGCAGGGCCTGCTGCCCGGGCAAACCTCCGGCACGCCGCCCAGTCGGCACCCACCGAGCAGAGGCGAGTCTGCACAGCACGTGGGCTTTTTCCTGGAAAGTGCTCCGGCTCTGGGATTGCTTCAGTTAGCTGATAATCACCAGTTGCCTACAGGTCGAAGTGCAGTGTTGTCCAAAGCTGTCTGGTGTTGCCGTAGCCTATCAGCGAGCAGCTTTGAATGCTAGCATCATGATTGTCATCAGGGCCGAAGCCTGCGCTATGCGATCGACTGCCAAACAAAATTTTCAGAACAATCCTAAGAGTTTCTTAATGGCTAAGTCGATGCTTTAGCACCTGCAGTTGTTAGAAATACAGTTTTGCCACAGGTTCTTTCTGTGTCAGCTTCCCCCAGTCCCCACTAGATCTCTAACTCCAGCACTGAAAATAATGCTGAATATTTGGCCAAGAAGACGGCACTGACTGCGCCCGCTGGCCCCTCCTGGCCCCACTTGATGGTGACTGCCCGGCTTCCAGGGCCGTCTCTTGGTCTCTGTCCCTGCGAGGCTACGCCTGTACTCAGGTGCACACAGTTTCCGTTGTGCTGTTGACGGTAACAGACAAGCTACCTGCGAGACCACAGCTGCTGAATGGAAGGATTTTTTTTGGGGGGGGGCTGGCTTAGGAGGCATTAAGGGAGGGCTGGTAAGGCATGAGGATCTGGGCTCGAACCACAGCATCCTGAGCCTGACTGCTTTGCTTAAGTGGGCACTTAAACAACTGAGCTAATGGGCAGTGGCCCACAGCTGCTGTACGGAAACAGAACGCTTATTTTAAGGCTAGGTCCCAGCACCATCAGCCTGTTACTACTTCACCAGAGAGAAGGGAACATCATACTCACTGAGGGACAAATCTCAATTTCATCTCATTTTTGTTTCATACTCTATGATTATTTAAATCACATTCTTATAAGATTAGTATTCCTGACATTGAAAATAATAGTTTAAGTCATGTATTTTTTATTCAAAGCAAACCTCTAGATCTCCCTAAATAGTTCTATGAAAATTAGATAGGTTCTGTTTTCTACATAAATTCTGCATGAAAGGTGAGTTTAGGGGCTTATTTGTTGCATCTGGGGACTGCAAAGCCTTGGGCTAGGCAAGTATTATCCTCGAGAGGGATTCCCGTGAGCCTGCCTGTGCTTCGGCCCCACCTACAGGACTTGCATCAGTTAGTTCATCTCACACGGCCTTCCGCCCTGAAGCTGCAAGACGAGTGTAGAAGCAACTGACTTTGGACCACGGTGAAAATAAGGCCACCTATTACCCTAAGCTGAGCATTGCATCTCTAACACGCTGTGCCCATAAATGTGTACAATTACTATGTTAATCAAAAATAAAAATGTGTTTACAAAGAAGAAAAGTAATACATTTCTCCACTAACTGAAGGCTAGAGACTAAAACAGAAAAAAAAAATCAGACCTTATACAAAAATTGGCTCAAAATGGATCATGATCTTAAACGTAAAACATAAAACTTGTTNTTTTAAAAAAAATGGTAAAAAACAATGGTGAACATCTTCAGGGCCTGTGACTAGATCAAAGTTTATAGAACTGCTATCAAAAATCGCATCTATAAGAATAAAAACTGATATACCACATCAAAAATGAATGATCATAGTTAGAAAATTAAAGGACAGACTATAAGGAGAAATATTTGCTAACTATGCTGACAGAAGAGTCTTATGGAGAATATACAAGGAACTTGCTAAACACAACATAAAAACCAGTCCAGTGAGAAAGTGGGCAAAAGATACGTGCAGACCTGTCACTGAAGCTCTACAAATAGCAAATAAGTGCAGGAAACCAGCATCATAAATTGTTAGAGAAACACGCACTAGCACCGGAAGGAAGCATCGCTGTACCTATGAGAAGGGCTAAAATGAAAGGTAGCCATAACAGCGAATTCTGGCAAGAATTTTTAAAAACTTGATGACTCACATTTGCTGGTGGAAATATAAAATAGTACAGCTACTCTGGAAACTAGTTTGACAGTTACTTTTCAAACTAAAAATAAAAATGAACTGGGGGTATATCTGAGTACAAAGGCCCATATTCGGTCTTCCATGCCACAAAAATATAAATAATTAGAAAGAAAGAAATAAAACCGACTGCAAGTGTCTGTGGCATGACCCAGACCCGTCCTTCCCAGGCACAGTCCCAGATCACTTACATCTGCAGAGACTCGTACATGGATTCTCGAAACAACTTTCTTGCCAGCCGGCAGCCCCAACTGGAAACCGCTCAGATGCCCTTCAGTGTGAGGGTGATCAGACAAACTATGGACAGCCCTAGCCCAGACTAACGGTGAAAAGGAACATGTTGTCGGTGCATAAGCAACTTGGATGAACTTCCAGGAAGGTGCACTGAATAGAAAAAGCGAATTTCAAAAGCATGTGTGCTGCGCAGTTCCATTTTCATGGTACTCGCGACGTAACTATCAAGAGGGATAGCTCTGGTGGCCAGGAGTTAGGACTGAGGGAGACGGAAGGGTGGGACACACCGAGCGCAGGGAGCTGCGGGGGGTGGGAGTGGCCGGATTGCAGCCGTGGCCACCACGCACGATGCGTGTGGCTGAGTGGGCCTCACCCTCTCCAGGAACACAACAGGTCGTGTAGCAGGCGATACCTGAAGAGCTCCACGAACTGTGCCAGTGTTGACGTCGGTTCTGTGCTGTGTAGTAGTCGTGCAAATGTGTCGTAAGGGAGACTGCCCGAGGTGCACAAGGTTTCTGTCTCAGTTGTTCTTCTCATTGCTGGACAATACCCGACACTCAAAATTAGGGAAGGAAAGGTTTATTAGCTTACAGCTCTGGAGGTTTCGGTCCATGCTCCGCTGGCTCCAAGGCAGAGCGGCACATGGGAGAGGGCAGCAGCTCATGGCGGCGGCAGAGAGCAAGAGCACAAAGGAGCAGCAGCCGCCGCCAGCCTCTCTCCCTCCTTACACTGTGATGCAGGCTACCTGCCCCAGGGCGGGCGCAGCACCCACAGCCACAGTAATCAATCACAAACTCCAGAAGCCGCCCCAGGACTGCAGGAGGCTTTCGGGAGACACCTAGACACAAGCCATAGCAATTTCCCTGCACATTCTTCAATACATGTGAATCTATATTTTGAAATGAAGAGTTTTTGGTGTTTTCTAATAAGGCCTTCCACCTTGGATCATGCCTGAGCATTTAACATCTCCAGTGTAGTTAGTGCTCAGGAGAGGTCTGCTAGGGACTGCTGCTGTGGCTAGTAAGTGGAAGAACGTGTCTCAGAAGAGAGCTCAGGCTAGAAGTCAGCCCAGAATAGCAAGCGCTCGGGTCGCCGGCTCATCAGGCTCCCCCTGCCTGTGCAGTGCAGTGCACGTGAGGTGCTAAGTGAACGTGGTGGCCGGTGAGTCGCTTTGAAGATGCCGTGGAGAAGGGAGCTGGGAAAATGGAGCAAAGGGGGGCTATAGCAATGCACAGGGTGGGGCACAGATGAAAGTGGTTAAGTGGTGATTTGGCTGGACTTCCTACAAGGGCAAGGAGCGGGAGCAGGTGAGCCAAGAAGATGCTGGAATTCAACCTGAATGTGTCTTCCAGCAGCAACTGTCCCAAGTCCTCGTTAGTCTTTACTGCACTGTGCTTCCCAAAACAGCCCACGCGCAGTGGTCAGTGCCCAGCGGAGCTGTCCCTTGCTGCCGCATTCTCTGCTTGCTACTTGTGGCCTTGTTGCATTCAGACCTTTCTTCAGCCAAAACAAATGCCCATGACGGGACTTGCCCTGCCATTAGTGGGACTACTGCAGGTCCAGCCCGGCTACTGGAAAAGCAGTAGCCCAGGTTGCAGGACCGAGGAGGTGGCCTCTGGGCACAGGATCCCAGGCCCTCACCAGAAGGTCTGTGGTGATGCTGCTCTACACTGATCAGCTGGTTCCACCGAGCAGCCTCAGAGCCCCGCTGTGAGTCCAAGCCTACTTTTTTGCCCCGTGGTAAGATTCCTGCCTATTTGAACATCTTCTTCCTTGCAAAGCTCTAGTCCTACCTGCAGTAACTAATAATCCCATGACCTCTGTTTTCTGAATATCTGTGAGGTTCCAGCACAGTAGCAGGCAAAATATGGAATTTAATGGTATGTACTGTTATAAGTCCCCTTTGCTCAAGGAGCTTACCATCCAGCCAAGTGGTAAGCGGTAGACTCGCTTGTGCACACACTCAGAAGTGCTGCGAAATGCTAATTCTGGCTGAGACAGAAGTTCAAAGAAGAAAAGCCTACTGTGCTTGCGTTTCCACAAATAGGAGGAAATGGTGGCCCCATCAGTGTGCACATCTGTGTTGCCTGGGAGGAAAATGATTACAGAAGCGGTAACTCGCCACGACCAAAAGCCAGAAGGAACATGGCAGGGCTCGGCATTCTGCAGAGCAGAGCTCTTGCCTCTGGCTTCACCACAGATGAGAATGTGGGATCATTAGAAAAAGTAAGATCGGATTTAACTTATTTACTGTGCATGTACCACCACCATGGGAGGACTGCTGAAGGAGGTGAGGTGGAACAGGCGTGACCTCGCCCTCAGCGTGGTGCTCGCTTTGGAAACAGATGGAGTGGACAGAGCTGAGGAATGAGCTACAGAGCAATGGGGGCAGTGCAGAGGCAGCCAGTGACGCGGGGGGCCTCGCCCCACAGTGCAGGGCTCGTGGGTGCTAGGCGGGATTCCTCCCAACCTTACTAGGAGGTGAGGAGCAGATCAAGCAGTGGGACTGATCAACCCCCGTCTATACATGTTCAACAGAAAATCTCTTATATTTGGCATTTGTGCCTTGTTGTTTTCCTCAAGTTACTTACATACGCATTAATATTATTAAATATTTAAAGTGAATTACACTATGCTCATTTGCTTCCTGGTAACTAATATCAAAAGAACACTAAATTCTAAAACTCAATAGAGCAAATCTGGCCTCTGCTTCTCTGCATCTATAGATACTATGTCAAGGTCGCAGAGGCACTGATACAGTGCGGATAAAATTTCTAGGATCAGAAGTTAGAATGTGGGGGACTGGGGAGACAGCTCAGTGGCCTAAGCACCTACCTGGCAAGCGCAAGGTCCTGAGTTCAATCCCCAGGACCAAAAAAAAAAAAAAGTTAGAATGTGAAGAATCAATATGTATATCGATGAAGTTATAATTTTATGTTCAGAAGCCCATCAATATGAAAACTTACTACTTTTCAAAATCACTGCATTACATTACACTCAATTTGTAGTCTTCTCTTTTGATGTCAAGGCTTCTTTCAATCTCTTACATCTATAAAAGTTTTTAAAGAACAAAATAGCAAGAAATATAGATAATATTATCAAAAACTAAATGACCCTTGAATTTTGTCAGTTTCATGATACACTTTAAATAAGAAGTTCCCTTTGCTTATTGAATTTTTCTAAATGCTGAATTTATATTTGAGACTGAATCATATTCTTCATATTTTTAGTAGTCTTTGTTACCTTCTCTCCAAACAGATATACATGCTAAGTCCAGGGTCAATAATTATAAAATCTTACAGCTAAAATGATGAATAGACCACAGGTAGTTCACTTAAACATGTCCTTAAATATAACACTTAATTTTAAGTGGTTTAACTGCCACCTACATCGTACGTCGAGTTAATTTTATGATACTGATGCCCTGGAATGTGAGCTCCATAAGGACTAAGTTTCAGTTGAGTCGTTCACACCCAGGTCCTTAGACTCTACGAGAATGCGTATGGTAAGGATGTGATTAATATCATCAGAGAAATATTGTTAAGTAAATGCATTATCTTTATTTTAAAAACTTGCTGACCAGTCACCAGTTAACACTTTAAGCACAGGGTTCATTTCAGGTTACTATTTCCCTGAACCCAAGAAACAGCCATGACCAAGTGTCAGAAATTAATTGAAGATGGGTCCAAATAAACCACAGACAGAGTGGAGTGTCCTGGCCACAAAGGTCGGCGGAGCTCCTGGGCCCGCTGTTCCACCTCCGGCCGGGCTCTCCACTCCTGATGCAAGTCAGCTTCACACACAGAACAGCACTAACTTGCACTGTCGCTGGAATCTGGGCCTTGCAAGTACCTCCGTGAGCTTCACCAGACAGAAGTAGCCGTAAGGCATCGTGGCAGTGGTGGCTGAGCAAACGCCGTGGTGGAGGGACAGAAGGCGTGCCCAGGGCCTCCACTTAGTCCACTCTCCGAATCCAGCTTGTGTACCAAATGAACACAAACTCACAGCAGTTAATTGGCAGCTATTTTCTGGCTTCCACTGGAATTCAGAGCTTATACATGGTTCCGAATCTCTCTACTGGTTTGCAGTCTTTGCCTCTGGCCACCCTACAGGTCACTGCAAGGAAAAGTCGACTCTCTCCTCCAGCTCTTAAGGGAGCTCTGGATTCCCGCTGTCTGCGTTTGGATCACAGCTCTGCTGGTCCTGTGGTCTTGGACAGACTGCCACCACCTGTGAGCCTCTGGGGCCTCGTGAATCACAGGGGCAGACATAGAAACACCTACTCTTGTGAGGACTCCATGAGGTTGTACATGGAGCTTTCTGCAAATATGACCTGCTCTTCCTGTAATAATATTCCTAGTGAAAAAATCTTCGTGCGGCCGATGGCAGAGAACTGCTACCAGATTGTTTCTGACTGGAACGTCAGACTTGTTCATTAGCAATTGTGAGAGTGCTTGATAGTGCAATAAAATACATCAGCGACATCTGGATTGTTTGTGGAAGGTGAGCAATGGCAGGGCTAGATGGTTTTCATTCCCAAATGAAATGAATTAACACGGGCACATACAGAAGCAGCCCCAGGCCCCTTCCTGCTTCTCTCTGGCTCCATCTGCAGAGTGGGGATTAGTGCCTTCTATACGCCTATTTAATAAGAAAGATTAGATAATACTTTTAGAAATGGACTTAAAGAATCGCTGTGCTATTAATTTAGCCAGTGTAACATGCTCTGTGGGGCCCGAACGCACTTCCTGTTTGGCCTGAGTAGCTTGACTCACCTGTGTGCTTGCCTTCTAGGTCGCCACAGTCGGGGGCCACATGCACAGAGGGGAGTCCTGTCCCTCCAGGTCTTACAGCTCCCAGGATCTGGGAGGCAGTCTGGAGGAGCTGGGTGTAGACACGCCTACTGTGGCTTACCAGTTCTGTGTGGGGCCTTTCAAGCACTCCTGTTTAAAGATTCGTGCTAAATCCACGATGGAATATATAAGATGCTAATTTGAGATGCAATAAGAACATATTAGGACTTCTATTTTTATCTTTTACTGTATTTATTTTTATTTTAAAAGAGGAAAGAAATTATTCCATGATTACCTATGGTTGATAGAACATAAATCAGACAAACAGAGGCTAGATAGGTAGAAAAGAGATTCAAATAGATGATTGATAGATAGATAGATAGATAGATAGATAGATAGATAGATAGATAAAAGAAATAGGATTCACAGGATACCGTAACTTGTTCCGAATGCTCCAATACTGGTGTACGAGCCATAAAGCTTGGAGACGCTGCTTAGACACCGCTGTGTGGGCTGAACTGTCCGGCGGCATCCTGCGTCCTCCCTTTCCTTCACGCCCGCCTTCCTTGGTGACTCCTGAATCCTGTTCCCTGGCAACCCTAGCGCGAGTCCCAGCGGGTCATCTGCCGTGAACATCTGCCCGTCCCTAGGGTAAGCTTCGCCAGCTTCTGAAAGGGCCGCGTTTCACTCCCTAGCCAGGCCGTCGATTTCAGCAGAAGCCCAGGGCTCCAGGAGCTCCCAGGGGATATGTTCACAGTGTCGCCGTCATCTTTGTGACAACCTGGCTTCCTGGATGTTAAAGCCTGTAATCTAGAGCATGCCCAGAGAAAGAGAAGTGCCGCATCAGTTCTGAGCTCACGCCCGCCTGCAGTCCTTCCGATCCCGATATTCCCCTCCCCAGCCAACATCGCAGGAAGCGAAAACGTTGGCTAGAAACCCGTAATCTCAGCTGGAGCGGGGCTTCCCGGATCCTGCGCGTCCTGCCCTCTAGAGGCCTCCTTCGCAGCCAGGCGCGCTAGGGGGAGACGCGCATCCTCCGCCGGCTGCCGCCCCCAGCGCGTCCCGCAGGCCCTCGCCGGGAGCTTGCCCTGCTTCCCAGAGCCGTGTCCCACACGCAGGGCCTGCCCCGGCCTTTGTGTCCCGTAATCTACAGCCTCCTTCCCTGGCTCCTCCCGCGGACAACGAGGAGGAGCAAGCTAATGTGTCTGCTACGCGGCAGGCCTAGCGTAAGAGCTCGCGTGGAGCGTTGTATGTCATTGTCGCGGCAGTGCTTGAAAGAGAAACCGCTTTATCCTCCATTTTACAGATAAGGGAACTAAAACATGCGCCAGCTAATTTGCTCAAGATCAAAAAAGTGACAAGAAAACAAACCCGAGGAGCTGGCTCTGATTCCCCGTGCCACACTCATCCTACTTCATTTGTCCTCTCCCGTGACTATCTACAAGGCAAAGCGCTGTTCTGTCTGGCCCTCTGCGCGTCTGGGGAGTCCCGCGCCCGCGGTCTGCCGCGCCTTTGCCATCCCAAGTACTTGTGATGCTGCAGGACTTAAGCTCGGAAGGCTTTCCTCCCGTGTCGCCTTCTTGTGCCAGCGCCCTACAGTGAGCGCAGTAATTGTGTTGCGCAAACATGTACTAATACAGATCCAAAAATGCACACGGAAGTGGAAGCGTGGCTATTCCTACGCTTCCCCTCCATCCTACTATCTCGTTGAAGCAAGATTTTGGAGCGGCGACTCCCACAGCCTGGCCGCCCACGCTAAACATCCTTCCTCCGAGAGGTCCCAGTGTTCCTGAAGGCGGCTGGGCAGCAATTACCTGGCAAGCAGAGGTGATTTGGACCTACAGCTCAGTATTTCTTCCTTGAGGAATGCGCTTACTCTATCTTCCTTTTGTGAAGAGGAAGAGAGATGGGTCTCTAAGAAGCGCCAGGTATTATTTTTCCCTTTTAGGTTTTATGTCGGGGGTGTTGCAGTCTTTTATCATATCTTCTCCTACAGTCCTTGAAATATATTCTTCTTTAATCAGAAACATGTTGAATGCTTTTAGGTATTATTTTAAAATGTGTTGAAAGAAAAGGGAAATGTTATTTCACATTTCCACTTAACTTTTAAATGAAAACAATCAACCAAATCATCCATCATCCAACCTTCCTAAATTCTAAGACACTAAAATTAGCGTCCCTTAGCCAAGTGTGGTGGTGATGTGAGTTTTGAAGCCGTGCTGGACTACATAAGCGAGTTCAAGGCAAGCTACGTTCACAAGGAGACCCTGTCTCAGGAAAAGAGGCAAAATTTAAATTACAGGCCTATTTGGCTTAGATCATATTTATGACAGATTAATTTTTTTTAGCTTTATCTTCCTGGATTTTGTGGTCCTTCTGGGACTTTGGTATAGTTCATTTAAGGACGTTTAACAAAGCTTGGTAGAAAGTTATGATGAAAGAAGTTAGTGGCATTTTGCTGAACATTTCTAACAGAATGCTTGTCTTTCCTCTGTGTCTGGTGCCAAATCTGTGGCCAGGAAAATCACCCTCTATTTTCACACTTGGCTTTTTTGGCGGGTGGGATCGCCATGGAGATGCATCTGATGTGTGATCCCTAGGTGTCGCTCGCTGCGCAGAGAGGACTCAAGTGCGCTTGGGTCCTCGTGCTGAGTGACCCTGAGGGGGCACAGCTGTGTGACACACAGCTGCTTTTGCTGCACGGAGGTCTAGGACTGAGAGCCTGTTTGTTTGGTAAAGCTCTGTACATGGTTACACCAAAAGTACAGTTGAGGGTCCGCAAAATCAGCTCTCAGCCAGTGGCTTTCCCAGGTGAAAGGAAACGAGACAAAGGATTTGAGGACTATTTGGATCACTAAAAATTGCTTCCAGATGGTCTATATTTTTATCCAGGGGAAAAATGGAGCACTTTCTAGACCGTTATCAGATCAGCAGCGGAATTCCCGTGTAGAGCCGGGATTTCCTCCAGGAAGGACCACAGATAGTGCTGGCATCACTCCAGTCGCCCAATTAGACAGAACTACCGCATGAGCGACTTGGGAATGGAACAAAATGAGAGACTCGCTGAAGGCTTTCCTGTATAGAAGTGTGCTGTGTACCCTGGCGGGGAAGCCCGCCAGCACGGTGGGGCGTGGGGGCAGGGGCACAGGTCTGCTCTGGTTGCCCGCCAGCACGGTGGGGCGTGGGGGCAGGGGCACAGGTCTGCTCTGGTCTGCCAAGGGCCCCTGGCCCGCAGAACTCTGAATGCTTTCGCTAATCCTCGAGAATTGCTTTGCATGCTACAGAACTGCTTAACAAATCGTTCTTGTCTCTGACAAGAACAGGTAGCCTTCCAACTGACCATCAAGAATTGGGCTTTCATATTAATAGAGCTCAACTTAGTAATATTTTAGTGTATTGTGATGCACCAAGTAATAATGGATGGTTTTTAAATTGGATGGTATACTGACAAGCATGATTAATCGATTAATTTAAAAGATTAAAAATTAAAACATGTAAGAATGCCAATATTAATCCTTAAAATTGCACTGGTCTCCTTCTGAAGAAATTGTCTTCTGTAATATCCAGTAGAATAAGCTTGCAGGTGTTCACTGGTCCTGAAAATAAATTCATGAGTCCAAGGCCAGCCTCAGACCTACTGGCCACGCACATTAAGACCATTTCTTTGTTATCACCCCGGGTTGCTTCCAGTGTAATTAAAACCCTTTTAAAATTGAATTCTGAACATAAGCAGTAGCACATTGCGGGGATGCAGGATGCAGCTAGAGCAAGCCCGAGTCAGGGGGGCCTCAGGAACTGCGGGCGGCCGCGGCAAGCCCTGAACACGGCCTCGTCACCATGTGTCCCACGGGGCCACATGAAGGGCAGTTCTGAATGGCCCCGCTGTCGTCTGTGCGTCTGCTGATTCACAGGCTGGATGCTGATGGATATTCGTGGCTGCAAATCACACTTGAAAGAAAGCTAATGCTGTCAACTTCGGGTGACACTGAACAGTGGGAAATTCTGTAAAGAATTTCAGAACTTTCTCTGTACTTTGTATTTTCTTTGTCGAATCTATGTGCGAAGTATTTTCCTTCTGTTATTGTGTTTTATGATCCTCCTAGCTGGAGGGGGAAAAAGTAGGCAATGAGGAGGTATTCCGTCTTTCTTGCAGACCACAAGACAGGCTTGAGTGTTCTCTTCTTTTCCTAAAATAGTTTCTTTAAGTGTATTTCTTTAATTCACGCTCTCAGTTGGTGATTATCTCAGCTCTGCTGGAGCCTCCCCTTCTGGGTTGCATCCTGTTCCTTCCTGCTCTGTGGTGTCACTGCACTGCCACCACCAGCTCGTAATTATTCGTTTCCCATTTAGCCCACAAGGTTCAGACTTGCTCCCCAGCAAGGTGTGCTCTGACGGCTGATCTCGGTGGACATCCGAAGGCTGAGGACCTGGGAAACTTCTCTGGAGGGTGGTTCTGTAGAATGTGGGTCATTTGCTGAGCTGTGTGGTGTGCGGGGAGAGAAAATGAGCACACCTGCCGAGGAAGAGCAGGCTCGGGGGCTCCTTTCAGAGCAGAAAAAATCAAAGGACTGCCAAACGTGTTCTGGGAACTAGGGTGTCAAGGGATAGTTCTTATTAGTACTTTTTACAGAAGTCATGGGCAAGTAGGAGGGAAGAGGGAGGGAGGGAGAACACCAGCCCTAAATCAGGAGCTGAAGGTAAACTTGGCGATGCCCATGGGGTGTGCTCAGAAACGCCCTTCTGTCTGTCCAATATGCAAAGGTTGTCCACGAGCTGATAAAAATATTTAGAAATAGAAGGGAAAGTGTATTATAGTTATTTCAAAGTTAAAAAATACACATCTACAAAAATGAATATTATTAGCATAATTGAATATTTAATATCAACAAAAAACCCTCAGTATTAAATTTACCCTGTGTAAAACTTTTAGTTTCTGTGAAAACAAACTGTGGATTCAGTTTCCTCACTTTCCAAGACTTTAAGGATGATAATTATAAATGAAAGCCTGTAGTTTAAAATTCAAAATGAAAATTCTTTACATGGAAATGTATATTTTATGTGGTACATAGGAGCATCTTAGCATACTTTGTATGACACGTATGGTAGGACTAAAAAGAGCCTGCAGCTCTGAAGGTTCTAGAACAGCTCTGCACGTCATCCCTTTCCACGAGGTTATTCCTGCGGATGCATTTCTCTTCAGCCAAGAACAGAGTGCAAGACAGGGGGACAGAAGTTCTGGCTTGCTGGTCTAAGGACCCATAGGTTAGGTGGAATGATTAAAGTAGTAGTCCAAATATGAGGAAATTCACAGGCCCTTGTATATCCCTAGAGGGGTTTCCAATGATGCCCCAGTTCTGTGAAAGAAAGGGGAGTTCTCTTTGAGTTGGGACCGCAGAGCCATCAGGTTCGATCTTGCTGCTAGAATCCCAGGGCACTGTCAGCAGATAAGCAGACCTTTGGTGCCCTCGTGTTCCAACAAGCCTTCCCAAACCAGGCAGTGATTTCCACTTTTTAGAACAGGCAATTCGAAATGTTGGGGACAGGAGAAAAAGAAGATTTGGGGTTGGGGCAATGGCTCAGAGGTCTAACTAAGCGCCAGCCTGGCAAGTGCAAGGACCCAAGTTTGATCCCTGATACCACATGCCATGCCAGCCCTGGAACCCCAGACATGCCGTGCCACGCTGTGTTGGCCACTGAAACCAGGCATGGTGGTGCATGCCTGTAATCCCAGCACTGGGGAGGCTGAGTCAGGAGGATCACTGTGAGTCCAAGCTGCAAATGAAGACCCTGTACCAAATAAGTAAATTTTTTTAAAAAATTGGAAAGGAGGTTTTTCTCCATTTCATGTGTGATGACGCTGGTCTTGCTATTCAGTGGGCCAACTTGCTCAGTTTTCATTCTATTCTTCACTGGGGTTTTCCTTTTAATGCAGTCCTCCCAACAGTAACCACTAGCACAAACAATTATTGCAGAATTATTTCTTTAAATATACCAAAGTATTACTGATTATTTTTATGAAGTATGATAATGTTTTTAAAATATGTTTTCCCTTAACAGTGCATCTTGACTATGTTCAGTTTCCATACCCATGAGTGGCCCTTTCTATACTGCTGACTACCTGGTGACCCCTGCCTGCCTGGGCCATAGCTAACTTTACTAACCTCTTTGCTGGGCACCTCAGTTGACTGTTTGACTTTGACTTTTCAGGACAATAGATCATGTGCCTAAGTAAACCATTGTAGATTGACTAGAAATACATTTTGGCAAAATAATCCAATATAGTCCAGTAGTCCATAATAGTAGTGGATTATCCATAGGACTGACAATGTCAGAAGTTGTTGACTT
>NDGN011553053.1:8387-22384 GCA_002564285.1 Tympanoctomys barrerae | reverse complement strand
CAAAAAAAAAAAAAAAAAAAAAGAGCGGGGGGCAGGGAGATAGAATAAGTGCTTTTCTGCAAGCACAAGGCCTGAGTTCAATCCCCAGCTCCACAAAAAGAAAAACAAAGTCTCTCAATTTTTCTAAATTTAACGTGGTTTCCAGAGAACATCTTGACTGAAGCCCCGGAGCTGATGCCTTTCGTCTTAGGCGAAGGAGGAGTTAAGGCCAGGGAAGCCGTGCAGTCAGTGGGTACAGCTGGTTTCCATGCCCATGCTGCCCACTCCCAGCAGCGCCCTGCCCTGGCATCGACTGGCCATAAGTCAGCTGACAGCACTGGCCGCTGTGTGCCAGACTGCTCAGAATCACCTGAAAATATGTCACTCACTGTTTGAAACAGCAAGCTGGGGGTGACTAGCGTTGAGGACACTATCCAGAGGGAGGGCGTGGAGGCCATGTCAGGGCCCAGTGCCCGTGGGCGGGTGGGGTATGAAGAGGCGGCAGGAAGGGACCGTAGTGATGCTGCCCAGAGGGTCAAGGCTGAAGCAAGGAGGATGATCCAAGTGCACCTCTGCTCCAAGGCGGCTCCCACGTGGGAGGCTAAGCAAGGCAGGCAGGTGACACAGGTAAAGGTCCTGAGGACCACTGTCCCTGTGCTTATGCCATCTGCAGGCACAGGGGCTGGCAGCCTCCAAGTCGGGCTTCACACGATTAACACCGCTTTTGTTCTTCCTCCACGGAAACCAGCCCAGAGCCCTGGACTTCAGCTCCACCCACCCTGCCACCAAGGGGCCCCCACAGGGAGGTGGGGGGCTTTGAGCAGGTCCTGCACATACCTCCCACACCCCTTCCCAATGGAAAGAGACTGACAGCAACCACTGAGTGTGGAGCAGGTGTGACCCACCTTCATTTGTGATCACAACTGCCCTCACACACAAGGCAGAGGGTGCGGCCTGGTGTCTGCCACAAGCATCAGCAAGGGGCACAGACCCAACCCAAAGGAGGGGACAGGTGGCTGGATCCAGCCAGGTGGCTGCCAGGGAGCTCCTTAGGCTGGAGACAAAGGGGACAAGATGCGACAAGAAGACATCTGAGGGATGTGGGTGGGGAAGGCTCAGTGGCTGAGTGCTTGCGTGGTGTGCAGGACACGGAGCTCGACCCTCAGCTCGACACACAAAGACCTTCCCCCTGCAGTGCTGAGTGAAAGTCCTGGGACTGGCTGGGCAGCAGAGCCAGACTGCAGAAACCCAGACACTCTGAGCAGAGTTGGGTGGCAGCGGGAAGCCGAGCGGGGCATGGGCACAGCCCAACCTCCTGGGGACAGAGCATGGGAATAGCTGTCGGGGAAATGGTTAGGAGACCGTGTGCAGTGAGAGGGTAGACCAGAGGCCCACCTGCTGCTGAGCTGCTTGGGCAACCTGGGGGCACACGTGGGCACCGAGGATGGTGCGAGGCTTTCCAAGAGGGACAGAGACACTGGCCAAGAACAGGTACAAGATGGAACCCTGGATGGACAGTCACAGGTGGCAGCAGAGCCAAAGCCAGCCACAGGGCTGGGGAGGGACCAGCCTGAAGGACTGGCTTCAAGAGATGGCACTGGAAAGGATGGCACCAGGTGTGGGCAGACAGGGACACAGGGACGATGGCAGTGCTGTCACCGCACCATAGCTGCAAGCACAGCTCAGAGAGAAGCTGTGGAACAGAAGGAGCTAACGGAGAAGAACGCAGCGCTTCCTGCCCCAGAGGGCCACCCAGGCAGGAGGTGCAGGCTCTGGCACCTGCTAGCAGTTTGCAGCTGTCCTGCCCTCCCTGAGAAGCTGCCACTGGGGGTGGGGGTGGATGGGTGACAGCAGCATCATGTGGCCACTGGAAACCCCACCTCTCCTGTGTTTACAGAGCGCCCCAGCCAGCGGATGGCAGGCCAGCACTGGGGATGGCCGCCCCTGCAAGGGCTCCAGCTGGGCCTGTGGTGCAGAGCCAGCCCACCTTGCATGGGAAGGAAGGACATAATCCACTTAGCCCCACCAGAGTTCAGAAGGACCAGGCACCATCATTCCTGGGGCTCTGGAGGGAGGTTATACCCAAGGGAAAACACGCCCACCTGCGCCTAGCCTCAGTTTACCTTTCTAGGGAATGAGGCCAAAAATGAAGCCTGGGAAGAGAGCAGGGCAGGGAGGAACTAAGCCAAGGAGAGATGGGGGATCCCCTCCTCTGCCCCAAGCAGACACTTCAGAGATCGTTCTGGAAAGCCCAGTCTTTGCTGTGGGTGCTGCTGGGCTCTGCCCACTAGACACCAACTGAACCACCCCAGTGGAAAGACCCATAGCTGTCTCTGGACATGGCCTAATGTCCCCTGGGGGACAGAAGTGTCCTCAGTCACAAACACAGATCCTAGCTCAGGACCCCCAAGAGCTCATCCTCTTCCTTTCCCACCGACCCTCTCTGCTGGGGAGCTGGGTCAGTGGTCACACAGTGGTGGCCGCCACCGCAGGTCAGTCAGGATGGCACACACTCGCTCCCAAGGGGGCCCGTGACCACTATTATCCACCTACTGTCCACTCCTGCACTGCAGGGAGCAGAGTACTTCAGAAGAGGTCAGCCTGGAGGTCACTGTGCCTCTCCAGACACTGAATAGGATGCTCACAAAGCACTATTTCAAAAACACTACATTTATTGATCATATAAAAACACTGCATAAAAACTAGTCTAGAGGGTCTGATCTCAGTGTAAAAAGGGGAGCAAGGCAAAGCACGGAAAGGCAGTCTCCGAACGTCAGGACTACGGGTCCTTCTCCTTGGTCCTTGGCACATTCAGTCATTTCCCAATGTTTTACTTGAATGAGTCCCAGTGACACAGGACTGGCAATCTCAGAGGGGCTGCAGAGAGGTTTCTGGGGTCACCATTCAAGTGAGATGGTTTAAGAGGCTGAGAACACCCTCCCCCACTTCGTTGGCCCCATTGCAGTGGCCGCCTCACCTAGTGACCAGCACGCGGACTACCTGGACACAAGTCCAGTGGGATGTGTAGGGCCTGGCCTCTGCCTGCCCCGTGTTCTCCAGTTCAAGCCCTCTGGCTCCCCGTCCGCAGGTGCTGTGCTCAGGGGTACAGGAAGTCCTTACCCACCCTTCCCCTCTTCCAAATACATGTATCTGCTCTGACAGGGGCGAGAGTAGGTGCCGCCAGGTGGAACAAGGACCTGGCAGCCTGGGCCTAAGGACAGCCCACTGAGGATTGGGCACCTCCTGGCTCTCTGGGTCAGCTGCGGAGTCCTGGCCCTTGGGGTTCCCTGGCCACTCTGGGGTCCCCGAGACTGTTGTGTGTGCATGGTGTACGCACTTCCCTTCCAGGATGGCTACTCTGCTTCTGGCTTCCTCCCTTCCTTTTTTGGAAGTCTGGGGTTTGTTTGGGTGTAGGGATCAAACCTAGGGCACTTTACCACCGAGTGGTAGCACCAGCCCCTTTTATATTTTCTTCTGAGGCAAGTTGGCCTCAAATTTGCTATCTTCCTGCCTCAGTCTCTCAAGCAGCTGAGATTACAGACATGGGCTCCAGGCTAAAGCTGCTTCTTAAAGGAATGCTCCCACTTATCCACGTGAATGAGCTCTGTGGGTCCCTAACATCTAATGTGACATATTTCATAATTCAGTTTTAAACACCATGTACTAAGCTCACACCATCTAGAATAGCAGTAGAACCACCCTCTGCACACTGCTGGATATACATGGACCCACAGGGAGGAAGTGGCACCTTGTCAAGGACAGAGATGCTGTCCCTACACCGCAGGTCTCAGATGGTGACACCCAGATGTAGAGCCGTGCCCCACACGTCTCTGCAGGTCTTCCCTGAGTAAGTCTTGTGAGCAGCAGAGGGCAGGCTGCACCTCGAAGCTCTCGAGGTCTCTGGAACCTAGCCTGCCATCCATCCTGGTGTGCCCACCTTCGCATGCCCGGCGGGCTATGGGGTCTGCTCCCCCTCAGCCGGGTCACTACTGGAGAAGACAAGGTGCGGTGGGGTGTAGTGTGGGAAGTTCTCCAGGTTGGTCTTCAGAAAGAGCAGGTGCTCAATGGCCTCTACTTTGAGGGGGGGCTTCCGGTCTACAATGGTGGGGCTGTCCAGGGAGGCCAAGACGTTTGCTAAGAAGGCTCTTGTGGGCGGGCAGGACAGGTAGATGGTGGCCAGCTGGGCCAGGGCTGGCCAGGCACTGCGTTTCTTCTCCCAGTAGGACAGTGGGTCCTCCTGGGCTCCAATGATCTCGTTGTCCCGCAGGTATCTCCTGACAATGACGCTGGCCAGGTGGTTCTCAGTGGAGAGAGAGGCCCCGCTGCTCTGGGACACCAGGAGGCCCACACTCTCCAGCTGTTCCAGCAGGCTCTTCTCCCTCTGCACCAGCAGGAAGGGGCCGGGGTCGCTGTGCCTGCGCAGAGACTCCCGCTGACCCTTCCGCTCAGTCCTGGCCCGCCGGGTGGCACTCGCATGCACGCCCTTGCGCCTTGCACTCGAGGTAGGCAAGTATTCAGTCACCATGATCTCCTTCACCTTGTACACCAGGACCTGCTTCCAGTGGTCAATGTCGGCCCCCTCGGGCAGGATGGCCTCGACCTTGCCCTTGAAGCGCGGGTCCAGCAGGGTGGCCAGCACAAACTCCTCGCGGTGGAACAGCTCGTTGAGCTGGCGGTCTGTGGAGAGCTGCAGGGCCAAGCCCTCAGCCAGCCTCAGGGCTGTACCCACGTCCCCAGCGCTCTGCTCCTGGAAATGTCTGTGCACCTGCTCCAGGAAGATGTGCAGGTAGCGCAGCTGGGGTAGCACCTGGCTCAGGGAAGCCTGGGGCATGCTCGCCTCGCGGACTACCATCTGGAAGGGCTGTAGGAGCTTGACCAGGCTGTCTGCCAGGCTCCAGAACACAGTGGACAAGGCAGTGCCTGCCTTGCCCGGCTGCTGGATCTCAGCATATGCCTGCAGGGCGGGCTGCTGCCCCACCAGCCACTCCAGCAAGCAGTAGGCTGAGCCCCAGTCGTCTGAGAGCTCCTCGAAGGGCTGCCGGGTTGGGAGGCCACACTGCTGCTGGACCTGGTGGAGCAGGCTCCGGGCTTCTGCTGAACCTTGGAAATGGCTGCAGATGGCTCTGGCAGTGCCCAGGATGATCTGGACGCTATGGTGGTGACACAAGAAATTGCTCACGAGGGAGTCAAGGCAGTGGGTGAAACAGGGGATGTGGGTGTAACCTTCAGCCCTCACTGCCCACTCCAGACTGGGGCAGCCACCCGATACCAGGAAACCAGCCCTCAGGGAGCCACGGCCCAGCCACAGGCTGATCTGCTCCAGCAGTTCAGGCTGCCCATCCTCGGAGGCTTTCTCGAGGGGCAGGCCCCGGACCCAGAGTACCGCATGCTTCCGTAGGTTTGCTGGTGATGCAGGCTTGCTGGCCACCCAGTGGGCGGCGATGGCCATGTAGCTCACAGCTGAGTCCTGAGCTGACACGAAAGAGGTAATGTGGACATGGCCACCCTCAGCCCACTGCATGTCCTGAAGTACCTGGTCACCCATGGCCTCATGCAGCAAGGGCAAGGCTTTGTCAGAGAAGAAAGCTGGCGAGGGCAGGTGGTAGCAAGGGTCCACCTGGGCCATGAACCTCCTGAATGGCAGAGAGGACACGAAGGACAGTGGCAGGGCCAGGCCACAGAGCAGCTCTGTGATCCTGTGGTTCCAGGCCTCAGCCTGGGGCCAGGTGGGGTCATATGTGTCACCTGGGCTATCCTTGACAGATCCAGGAGAAGCAGGCAGTGGTGGCAGGGCCAGGAGTAGCTGCTCAGGTCTGCCCAGGGTTAGCTCCTTGCCACCATCCTCCCAGGGCACAGTGGCTGGAGGGTCTCTAGGTGCCCCAAGGTTGAGGGCGCCAGCCTTCCTCTGTGCCTGTTCTCGTCCAGCTGGCCGCTGGCCTGCACTGCCTGGGGCTGGCTTTCCCTCCCATTCTATGCTGTGCTTACTGGTCAGGTGCCGAATGAGGCCTGAGCCCTGGGATCGCCCTTTGGCTTTGTCCCCTCTGACACTGGTGCCACACAGGGTGCAGGTGACACGGCAGGTGTTTTTCAAGTCCCCAGTAAAGAACTGTCTGATATCTGGTACGGCCGGGTTATGTGGGTCAGAACCTAAGCTCCGGGCCTCTAACTTTGTACCTTTAACCAGGGTGCTCAAGCAAGGCGGCTCCTGGAGGCTCGGCTTGGGCCCTGACTTCTCCGTCACACCGCCAAGCAGATGCCTCTTCTTCCGTTTCTTGGGGTACTGCGGCTCCGTGGCCAGATGGGCTGGGAGGGTGTCCACCTGTTGAGAAGCCTTGTCTGCCTCGGGCTGGCTCACCTCCGGCCTGTCAGGCCCGGTGCCCTCATCAGGGTGGAGGGGAGATGGGACCCTCCCTGAGGCACAACCCGTGCTGAACGGCAGGGACCTTGCTCTCTTTCTTGTCTTCATCCCTTCCTCTTTCCATCCACGAGCCTTCTGCCTGGATACTTTCCTCTTCTCAAGCCGCACGGGGGGCTCTGACCCAGGGACAAGCTGGAGGTCACAGGCTCCGGAGGGCCCGTCTGGCTCGCTTGTCCACGGGCTGGCCCAGCACTTGGCATGGGAGGCAGAGGACTGAAGATCAGGCCGCCCCAGAGAGTGGGGTTTTCTCTTTCCACCGTGGGCGGGGCGGCCAAGAGCACCTTCTGCCTGATTCTCCAGTTGAACTTGGTCCAGGCCAGGTGGACAGTCTGATGTGCTACTAGGCACGCGCCAAAGGATGCCCTTCTTCAGGAGCGAGTCTCTTTCCCCCTTCTTTTGGGGGCTGGAGAGTCTGACTTTCTTCTTGTGGCCGCCGCTGGCCTTATTCTCTCTGTCAGCCAAATCAAGTTTGACTTCAGTCTCTGGCAGGCCTTCCCTGGCAGCCCCAAGCTTACGAGAGGCACTGGTGGCTCTGGTGCAGGAGTCAGGGCTGGGACACGCCAGGGCGGCGGCTGGGTTCTTGGGTCTGGCCACCAGGGTGCTGGCGCTCACACAAGGCTCCTGCCCCACTGGTTCTGAGGGGCTCTGTCTCTTGGAGGGGCTTTTGATTTTTTCCATTTCCAATATGCTTGGAAGCTTGGGACAGTGAGAAGATGGGTGGAGGCTGGAAGGCAAGATGAAAAGCGGGGCTCTCAGCAGCCTCAGGGAACTCTGGGGGACACCGTGGAGAAGTGGAAGCCCAGGCAGGAAGGGCAAGAGAGGCCTGAGAGAAGGCAAGGTGCACCAGGAATGCAAATGTCCAAGCCAGGACAAGAGCCCCTGACGCCAAGCTCTTTGGGGAAGCGTGACTTCTACTGCTCCAGCGGGGCCCTGACCCTTGCTCACTAGTGGATTCTGTTCCGCCTACTGACTAACTGTCCCCTTTTTCCTTCTGGGGTCTCAAAGTGGGAGGCACTTGGTGACTTCTCTATGTGTCATGGATACAGAGGAAGGCAAGCAAGGCCCGTGTTCACCGACACTGCATAACCAGTGGCACACTGAAGACCTGGGGGACTGCCCAGGTTGTGAGACCCGGGCGGGGGGCTGGCCTCACCACGAAGCCCACCAAGGTCTCACTATAGGAGAGGCCAGTGCCAGGTGCTGGGAGTTCTGATGGAGGGGGAGGGACTCCTGACCCATGTCCCCAGCACCTGAGCTCTGCTGGCCTAGGAGCGTGGGCACAGTGAAGGTGCGCGGGGCTCCAAGGTTGCTGCATAAAGCAGCAGACACTCTCCTGAGCCACGCAGGCTTCGTTCACATCCCTGGAACAGCCCCTGGGGATATAAGCCTCCTGCAGAGCAAGGCTGGGCCTCTGCCTGACCCTGATGACCACAGACAGGGCCCCCAGGGGCTCTTCTTCCAGGGGCTCCCAGAGGGTCCCTCACTTTCCACTCCTCTAGGGCTTCTGCAAGGCCTTATGCTAACTCCGAGGGCCCCCCTCAACAATGAGACTCTCTTCAGGCTCCCTGTCCTCTGGAGGTCCCTTGGGGTGCTACATGGGCCTTTCTTAAGCCCCCCTCCCCCACCATCCTTGCAGCCAGCCCTGTGCTGGTAAATGGGCTACCCGGCCACACACACCCATCCTGCACATCAGCCTCCATTCCTCCCCACACACACTTGTGTCCTGGATCGCAGGTCAAGTTCAAGGCTAAGAAGAGACCAGACCTGAAGAAATTAGAACAAGCCTGGTGAGCAGGGTTACTTCCTAGGGACAGGAGACTAGGAGGAGGACAATTTCATACTCCTAGCATGAAAGAGGATGAGATTAAAGGAGACTACGATTAAAAAAAAATCTGTGGATTTGGACACTGAATGAGTGACATCCAACATTCTGGATCACAGAAGATGGCAGGGCTGCCAGTAGCCCTCGAGAAGATGGCTCAGATTCTGCCACCAAGGATCTCCTTCTGGTGGCTAGGGTCTCAGAAGGTGGTGAGGCTACAGCCAGCTGTGGGGTAGCAGGAGGCAGAGGCCACGTGGGGTGATGCCTGTGAAACGCCAGGCTTCGAGCCCAGAAGAACCGCTTCCCATGCCACATGACAGGGGACCTCAGCCCTTAGTTTATGACCGAGGAGACTCCAAGCTGGGCTATCTGTCCACGCTTTCAGAAGCGGCTTGCAGTGAGGATACAGAACAGGGCATTAAAACCAGGCCACGGTAGAGAACACAGTACTGAAGAAGGCACAGAAAAGGCACTAAGCATGGTGGCGCAAGCCTGTAATCTCAGCGCTCTGATAGGCTGAGGCAGGAGGATTGCAAGTTAAAGCCCAGCCCAGGCAATTAAGTGACTTAGCAAGAAATTTTCTAAAAAGCTTAAAAATTAAATAAATAAATAAATAAACTACCACCACCACCAAAAACAAAACAAAACAAGATAGGGAGTAGCTCTGTATGAAGGCCCTGGACATAATCCCCAGTGTCAGGGGAGGGAAAGGGCCTTAAAAGAGAAAACTGATGTCAGAGCTATGGCCAGGAAAATCCATCTTTCATCCACAGACCTGTTAGGTACCAAAGGCCCCAGTCCTGTGCTGCTTCCCATTGGCCTTGCTCAGAGGACGCTGTACCTAACTATTCACAAACCTCCCTGAATACCTACTGTGAGCCCAGACTGAGCCCTCAAGACAGATGGGAGAAAAACTGCCTGTTGGCACCCAGGACAAGGGCAAGCACACCTGGAAATGGGCTCAGAACCACGAGGCAGGGAAAGAGGGCAAGAGGGCAGCTCTAGGAGGCAGGGACATGGAAGGACTTGGATTTTCCCTGTAAGGGGTGGTTTACCTTGGGCTACAGCTTCCGGGTCTTTAATCCTCAACAGCCCCGACAGATGGATCCAGGATCTCAGGCAACTGGCACAACACCAATGCCACCCTGTTCTCTTCCACCGGAGCACGATAGGGTGACATGAGCCAGAGGATGATGACAGCCAACCTTGAATAAACAATTCTAAAATGTAACTTGTGTGAGTGCCGCGCATGGTGCTGGAGGCTAACTCAGGCTAGGGCCAGCACTCTACCCCAGAGCTAAAGCCCAGACTCTAGAGAAAACCATCCCGACAACCTTGACTACGAGTAAGAAGGGACCCGTGGCACATCACAAGGTGACAACAGAGGGGAGGCTTACAGCCACAAGACAGGACAGGGGTTCTAGGCCAGGGAATGCGGAGGCCTGAGCGGGTCACAAGTGAGGAGCCTCCAGCAGGAAGCACGCAGTCGAGGACGGGCAGGTGGGGGGTCATCTGCAGATCAGTTCAGGGGCAGCTCATGGGGAGGGAGGGGAAGCTCCCCACACAGGTTAGTGCTGAGACTGACCAGGAGGAGTAGGGGGCAGCTGCCCAGGCAACACTGATGACATAGAAGGCAGAGGCGCTACCACTCAGAGATGCCCAAGTGGCAAAGCAAAGACAGAGAAATCTAAGTGATGGGGGCGAAAGCAAGGGAAGAGATTTTCCAGAAAGAGGCGCACATAGGAAAGAAGCCGCTGACAGGGCAATGAAGCGTGACAATCATGCATCCGGGGCCTGCTCCAGGCACCCAAGACACCAGAATCCACGGATGCTCAAATCCCATATATAAGGGCAGTGTTTGCACACTACACAATCTGTACTTTTGACAAAAACACAAATGCTATGGAAATAGTTGTCATCCCCTATCATTTAGGGAATAAAGGCAAGGATAAAGGTCTGGATAGGGGCCAGGGAGATAGCTCAGTAGAATAAGCACTTGCCTGGCAAGTGCAAGGACCTGAGTTCAATTGCCGGTTCCGCAAAAAATAAATAAAAAAGGTCTGGATGTCAGGAGAAGATGCCAGGTTTTAGGTTGCAGGACCTGCAGGTGCAGATCCTGAGGTCTGGTCTCTGTGCAAGGCCACCTGCACTTTGGGGTGGAGATGGGAGGTGGCTTGGGGCGTCTCCAACAAAACAGGATGGAGGGGCAGAGAGGTGAGAATCTGTAGAGCAGAAATTTGAAATTCACACCAGGAGACTGCTAAGCGAGACAAGTGTATGCGACTGGCCTAAAGATTTGGAAGAAACCTTTTTTTTTTTTTCTGACAAAGAAAGAAGGGTATGTTAGCAGGGATGTTTGGGCCTTGTTCAGGCTGGGGAGGTAAAAGTGGCAGCTTAGTCCCTTGAGCTTACAATTGCGCATGCGCCGCCTGGGGAGAAGCCGGCACCTCTAGGAAGGAGGAGGAGCCGTAGTATTTATCCAAGCCTTGGCTCAAAGAATTAAAAGACTCTCTTTCTCTAATCCTTTCCAAGAGCAAGCCCAGAGGGACAGAGCTGCTATTTTTCAGTTTTTGTTTTTGTTTTGTATGGAGGATGAACTCAGAGCCCTTGCACTGAGTTGTTTAAATTTTAAGACAAGGTCTCACTAAGTGGCCCACGCTGGGCTCAAACTTGCGGTCCTCCTGCCTCAGTCTCCCAGGATGCTACCACACTCTCAGCTTTTATTCTCACAGGCCCTCGGGGGGCAGGGATGGCTGCTCCTCCCCGCAGATCCCAGGGAACCCTCCGCAGCCTCCCCCACCAAGACTGGACCCAGGACCTTCTCACGGAGCCGCAACTCCAGCTTTTTTCCCTTCTTCATTTTGCGACAGCATCTCTGGAAGTCACTAAACTGGACTCCAACTGCTGATCCTCCTGCCTCAGCCTCTCATGGGGGGTCGCAACAACCGACTCTCGAAGGGGATTTTAAAACACATGCCCTGTTCTCAAATCTCGGGTTTGTCCTCACCCCCAACAACTGTAAGGAGGTGGAAAGGTGAAGAAGAAAAAAAGGACAGAAGAAAGGCAAGGAGAAAGGAAAAGCACAGGCCCAATGCAAATTTAGCTATTTGCAAAACAGAAGAGGAGCGGAACCTGCTGGCGCGCACCTGGGACCTCAGTCCGGGAGATTGAGCAGCGCCGGAGACCCGGTCTTCAAAGCAAGAAGTGGGTGGGGGTGTAGCCCGGTGCTAAGGCCCCCGGGTTCACTGCGCACGCTCCCCCCTCCCCAAAAGGAGGTGTTAGAACTAAGTCAGCATCGTTAGACCCTACGCAAAGCAAGTGTCAGGAAATGGGACCCCACTAGCAGAATGCGCTGCGCTTTCCAGGAGGTCGGGGCTAGCCCCGGACTCGAAGCGCTCGGGGGNCCGGCCTACGCGGGCCGCAGCCCGGGCTCTGCTACCTGCCTCGGCGCCTGTGCGCTGCGTGCGCGACAAAGGCAGGGCCACCTCAAGGACTTACGGCGACTGGGGGGCTCGGTCTGCAGCGGCCCCGGGAAGGATCCCGGCGCCGAGGGAGCGAAGGCCCCGTGTGGGTACAGCAGCCCGTGCCTGCAAAGTGGGGGCCGCCACGCGCCTCCCCGGCTCACCTGAGGCCAGGTACGGATGAGGATGCCACACAGCGTCCCCGCACAGTCCAGGAGCCAACTGGCAGTGGCGGGCGGGGCCGCTCCCGGATGTGGCCTTGCGCGGGGGGCGGGACCGAGTCTCCGCGCGCCCCGCCCGCAAAGCTGGCGGCCAGGCGCAGGCCGCCGCGCCCGGAAGTGGAAGCGCTGCGCGGACCCATTGGCTGTGCGTGGTGGAGGTCGATTTTTCGTGGTACCAGGGATTGAATTTGGGACCTTGCACTTGCCGGGCAGGCCCCCTTGGACGTCGGTTTTTCTTGTTCGTTTTTGTTTTGAAATAACTAGAGGCTGAACGCAGTCCCCTTCGCACTGAGATGCATCCCAGCCTTTTTCGTTTTTATGTTGAGACAGTCAGGCCAGGTGGCTACATTGCCCACCAGGCTGGATTCAGTTTGCTGTCCTCCCGCCTCGGCTTCCTGGAGTGCTGAGATGATTGGCTAGGAGGCAGTCTTTCTTAAGGGTCTTCCGGGAGGTCGAGTTCCGCCTCCTATCCCAAGTAAAGGCGCTCCAGGCCCACCCCGCCCTCCGAGGGCCGCAGCCACCAACGTGTGCTTACAGTTTACTAATTATTTTCTGTTTGAAGCCCACCTGATTCCCCCCATCCTTACTGATGGCCCTCCTGGTGCTGGGACTGGTCCACACGCTGATACTCTGGGTGCGCCTTTGTCCTGGCTGTGCCCTCTGGGAAGACCGAGTGAAAGGCTGAGGGCGGCGCCCAGAAGCTCAGCTTCCCCAAGGGCGTCTCGGCTTCCTTCGCGTGCGGGGATCGCTGAGGGTCCAGGCCCTAGAGCAGCGGTTGCCAGGGGCACGTGTGTAACTTCCCTGTGTCTGGTTCAGGATGGCTGGAGAAGCTTAGGGCTGTGACATCCGCAAGCAAGTGTAGGGGCTATGCTGACATCTGCTGAGTAGAGGTCAGGGTGCTGCTAACATCCCATAGTGCACAGGACAGCTCCTTCTGGGCTCTCCAGACCCAAAGGATTATCCAGCACGCTGTCACCTTGTTCCCAGGGCTGTGGCAGCAGGGGCCTTGCCCGCTGGTTTGAAATGCACAGGCCAAGCCCACCTGCAAGACTGACCCTGTTTGGTATAGCATGGAACCCCAGGCCTTAGAGCCTTCCAGACCATTCTGTACAGGTCCCCGTGCTGCAAACGGACAGACATCACTGTAGCCCGAGTGTGGAGTGTGACTCCCTGCACCTGTGTTGCCTAGCTACCGAGGACTCGCCCTACTTACTAGTGCTCCCACGGGCGTCTTGCTGTAGATCCCGAGGTTCTGGCCTAATAGATCCAGCTTTGGGCCCAGGGCACCATGGGTTACTTTTTTTTTTAATAAATATTTTTCAAATTTATTTATTTTAATGTATTTAGCACAGGGTCTCACTATGTAGTTGAGACTCAAAGTATTGCTCCTGTCTTAGCCTCCCCAGTGCTGAAATGACAGACATGTACCACAGTGGCCGACTTCAGTGGCCAGCTTCAGGGGCTGGCTTCAGGGGCTGGCCGACTTCAGTGGCCAGCTTCAGGGGCGGGCCAGCACAGCATGTGGTGCTGGGGATTGAATCTCAGTCCCTGCGCTTACCTAAGCAGGTGCTTAGTCCGCTGAGCTATCTTGCTGGCCCAGAAATATTTTTTTAATTGACCAATAAAATTGTACATTTTTATCACATGAGGTATGGGTAGAAGCGGAGTGTATTGGCCCATGCCTGCAATTTCAGACAACACTCAGGAGGCCAAGGGAGAAAGACCGCTGCTAGTTTGAAGTCACCGTAGGGTAGACAGTGAGTATAGAGAGCCTATCTCCAAAAAAAGTATAATAAATGGGTGGGGCTATTTAACATATTACCTCACCTTTTTGTGGTGAGAACCATTAAAATCTACTCACTAGTATGTTAGTATTCATCACTTTATTACTCGGTTACCATGGCATTCCATGTCTTACTCAGGTTGTAGGGGCCGGGGAGATGGCTCAGTAGAGTAAGCATTTCCCTGGCAAGTGCAAGGGCCTGAGTTCAATCCCCTGTTCTGGGAAAAAAAAAAAAAATCGGGTTGTATCCTTTGGGGCTGGGGAGATGGCTCAGTGGAATAAGTGCTTCCCTGGCAAGCACAAGGGTCTGAGT
>NDGN011553052.1:13765-31683 GCA_002564285.1 Tympanoctomys barrerae | reverse complement strand
ATTGAACTCAGGACCTTGCACTTGCCAGGCAAGCACCTATTCTACTGAGCTATCTCCCTGGCCCCATAGACCGAGCAATTCTAACTCTCAGTGATTTTGCTGAATAAACAATTGCACATGGCCTTGTACTATGCCTTTGAAAAGCAATGTCCAGCACTGTTTAAAAGGGAAGTATTGGGCTGGGGAGACAGCTCAATAGTCTAGGCACCTGTCTGGGAAGCCAAGGACTTGGGTTCAACTGCCATGCCGTGCCAGCCTAGAAATCCCATGTGAGCCGTGCTGGCCACTGAAACTGGGTGTGGTGGCACATGCTGGTAATTCCAGCACTGGGAAGGCTGAGACAGGATCAGTATGAGTCTGAGCTGCATAGTGAGACCCTGTACCAAATGAATGAATGAATGAATAAAAAAAACCAGGAAAATAGCATAGAAGTCCCTTTCTAACCATGGTCTACTCATATGGATGTCTTTCAATTTCTCCACCACCACGCAACATGTTCTTTCTCTTCTCAGTCTTTCTACTTAAGTTCTCTCCTTTGAAATGTTCTTTTCTCAGTTTTTTATGCCTGACTCCTCTGTCTCAGTTCTAAACACAAATATCATTTCCCTCAGAGAAACCTTGTCTATTTTATATAAATTTCTTTTTCCCTCATTCCTCCTCGTTATATTTCTGTATTACCATATTTCTTTTAAAACATTTATATTCTTGAAATAGTATCTGTTTAGCACATCTTCCCAAAATCATACTCCTTGAGGGAAATGATCTTGCTTGTTACTACAGCACTATCTCTAGATTAGTAGAGTGTCCAGCACCCAGGAGGCTATCAAAATATTTATTGATAGAATAAAACAGTACCACTTTGCACTTGTAAATTTTAAGTTAAAGATTCTCAGCTTGTTTTTCCTTAACGCTCCCCCGCCATCTCTTAAGCTCAGACAAAAACAATTACTCTGCAATCAAAAGTATGCTGAAAGCAAGCAAATTTTATCTAGACTTTTCATTTGGAACTAACTTTAGGGAATCTTTATACACAATCTAAGAAACTGGCTATCCCAAGTCGTTGAATCATTTAACTTACTTTGAATCCTGCAATCGGACCAGATTTCACATGCACACTAAAGCACTTTGGACAGAGAACAAGGAAAGTATAATGCCTCACATTTCTCTATTATAAACTTTCTTTTAGCCAGAGGATAAAGCTAAAATTCATCATCTAGAAATGACCACTCAGGTATGATAAAAAGCAGAATATGTTGTTTCCATTTTCCTTTCCAATTCTCAAGAATCTCACATCCTATAATAGACTTTATTCATTTTGATCTCCTTTTCATCAATAAAATGTCAGTGCTAAAAGACTATAACAACCAGGAAATAATTTTGAGCAATTTTGACTTTCCTGTTGAGAACTATTCTGGCCCACTAGACAGGAGGAATAAGAAGCAGGGAAACTTCATAAAAACCTTCTCTTTACAATGCCAGTTTGGAGTTGCTCCAAGAGCACGTCTTTTGGGGTTCATGTGTGTGGTATAAAGATTGAGGAAGGCAAAATTCATGAGAATAAATGGAAAATGCTTATAGTGGTCTCTACTAACCTGTCCAAGTGTGACCTAATGTTACCAAACACATACACATACGAAAGAGGTAAAAATAAAAGCGTGGAGGAAGCAATAATAGGTGCACATGCCATAGAAACAAGGCTCCCCGGATAAAGGAAATGAGATACCAGATAGATGAGGGATACAAATAAAAAGGAGTGAGAGAAAAAGCTAGCTTTGAGCTATAATTTAGCAGGTTAAATGCAAAAGCTACAATGCAATGTGATTAAAAAAAAAACCAGTGAATATTTAAATTAACAATTTTTATCATAGTAGAAGACAAATTGTCATTAATTTCCCTAAAAATATTCCCTCTTGCTTTGAATACACTTAGCCCATCTTTCTTCTCTCTTTGAAGTAGTTTTAGAAGTCTTCTTTTATATCTTTTTGTGGATGCCTCAATACCTTAGATTGAGCCAAAAAATGTTTACAATAACTTGTCAAATAAAAATACTACAGTATGTCCTTATCTATCTTATTCAATGGTTCTGGAAATGTATGACTTCTGACTCTTGCCAAAAGTTGCATGACCATGAAAGGAAAACGTTTTGAACTGATTCAGAACATCAAGGCAGCGACCATAGTGCAACTAGACATTTATGAAAGAGGACTTTCAGAACTGCTTCAGAATGGCAAGAACAATGGGATGTGTGTTCAAAGTGAGAGGGATTATTGACAACCTGTCTTTTACTGTAGAAACAGGAAAGAAAAATCACTATTGTTTAATCATACCCATAGATACTCTTTTAGCATAAAAACCACAGTAAGTCCCCAACTTACAAACAATCAAGTTGTCAACTTTTGCAGATACATATGGACTTCGTATTATGAACATCTATAGATGCTAACAAGTTGGTGTATAAGACTTACTTTGTCAGATTTGCAAATGAATCCAACTGGAATGCTCTCCTGGAACAGGGACTTACTCTACCATATAATTTCATATGTAAATTAAAAATATTTTACATTTGAGCACAAATTTATTTCACAATTTTACTTCATAAAAGCCTTCAAAGAACGAGAGACCAATAATAACTGAAAGTAGCAAAAGCAAACACAAAGACAGAAACAGGGTAACATACAACAATACATGTTACAGATTTTCAAAACAAGAGTAGCTGATTAACAATGGTTGATATATTATCTATTTTTATTGTCAAATCTGTAGCTCAGATTAACAGATATAGCTATGTAAGACTGGACATATGATTGAATATTATGACTGGCTATAAGGTAATTCTGAGAAAAAAAAATCTCTCAAATGAACTACAATAAAATTGCTGCTTGAACTTAGTGAAAACATGTTGAACCTTCCCACTATCACTAAGGTAGACCTCTATCAGGTAGGTATTTTTATTTTATTTTATTTTGTGGTATGGGGGATTGAACTCGGGACCTTGCACTTGCTAGGCAGGTGTTTCTAGTCATTTTAAAAGAAGTATTATTTTATACTGTATGCACCTATATCACTCTTCCCCTCAGATTCTAACTGAAAAATAAATAAATAAACAAACAACAACAAAAGGGTCCAGAGATAGCTAAGTGGTGTAAGCACCCGCCTGGCAAGCACAAGGTCCTGAGTTTGATCCCTGTAACAAAACAAAACAAATAAGACACACAAAAAAGGGACTCAAATTGAAAACTACAAGTATAGCCTTACTTACCTATTTTTTTAACTTCTTCAGCAAAGTACGGGTCATTCAAATCAACATCAGGGGGAAGTTCATCTTCACTGGCCTCTTCTGTAAGAGCCTTCAGGTTGAATAAAAACACATACAGTTTCATAAGAAATTGTAAGACAAGTGTATGAAGAAAAAATATAGCTCCATCTGAAATTAAAAGCTTTGAAAAATGCATTTATAAAATAACCTTGTAAGACTTTTTTGTTTATTCAATAGATAATTAAGAAATATATAATGAAATCAGGAAACAATAAAATGCTTTTTTGATAAATGAACATTATCAAAATAATAATGGTTTCTGCCCTCAAAAACTGTACAATCTATTAAAGGAAATTAGACACATAGGTACGAAAGTAATAGTAATTCAGGGTAGACAGTGTTAGAAGACAAAAAGGGATACAGACATTAGAGAGGATTACTTTTAAATGGGTAATTAGTGAAGAGATGTGGTCCAATTTCTGATAAAATTCAGAAATAGCAATGACTCTTGACAACTGAGAGCTGTGCACTGTAGGTTATCTCTAAAATGATTATGAAAACTACTTATTTGCTCGTTAAATGAAGACATAATCTCTATGATGAAATTTAAAACAAAATAAACAATGTAACAAACTTTTCAGCATATATTGTGAACAATTATCTTCCTTTATACATAATCTACCCTATTTACTGATTTATTTTTAAGTAAATCTGGTGGTTAAATAGGACTTAAATTTGAATCAAAAGCTACATTTGTATAAGTATCTGATCTAAGATAACATGGACCATACTGTTATCTCCAGAAATCTAAAACACCTCTAAATCATTCTAATAAAAATGTTTGGAATGTATTATTGCTATGTCATTCTATATGCAAAAAGATCTACTAGGTCCTGAAGAATATGCACTTTGACATTAATATCCTTTTAAGGACAAGTACTTCTTTTTAAAAATTTTTTAATGTATTTGGTACAGGGTCTCACTACACAGCTTGAACTTGTAGTGATTCTCCTGTTTTCAGCCTCCCCAGGGCTGTGACTACAGGGGTGTGACATCAGGGCAGGACTTGGCCACTGGCTCAGTATGCCTGGGGGCAGGGCCAGTGCAGCGTGTGGTGCCAGGGATCGAACACTGGTCCCTGCACTTGCATAAGCAGGCACTTAGTCCACTGAGGTATCTCACCAGTCCTAAGGAGAAGTACTTCTAAGAATTTTATTTCACCAATATATTAGTAGAAACATGTTTTTAATGAAGATTATAGAACCCATATATCTACATATCTACTCACACACTTATTGTATAGATCTACATTATGTATGTAGATCAAAACACTAGATACCATGGCACATACATAAATACGTATAATATTCATATTGTCAAAAAGAATTTCTCAATAGCAAAACTGAAGTGACTGAGGCAAAGGAGGCAGAAATATTTTTTACTTGAAGAAAATTCCTGAAACTCTTCTACATAGAGAATTCATGGAGCTGAATCTGTTGTAATTATTAAATCTAGTACAGAGGAGTCTAAAACACATAGAATACTCAATAAATGTATTTTGAATGTTGTTCAAAAAGAAGTCCAGACTTATAGCCAAATACACAGAAAAAGTAAAAACCAGCTCAAAGCTCTTATCATAGGAATCTTCTTTTCTGTTACCAGGCACTTGCTAGGCAGGCGCTGAAACACTGAGCTACATCCCCAGCTCAAAGCTCTCACCATAGGAAATCAAACAGAATAGTTTCTGTAAGTCTGACTGATCACTATACTGAACCCCTATAAAACCAGTTTGAAATCATCTTATAAACTGATAGCTTAATCATTGTGGAGTTATTTCATGTACAGAATTCATTGTCCCACTCTTTTTAAGGGCCAGTGATGGGACCCAGGGACTTGCGCATGCTAGGGAAGAGAACTTTATCACTAAGCTACATCTTCGACCCCATGCCTACTTAGTTTTAATAGAAGTTCCAGGGAAAAAAAGAGGCCATAAGTCAGTAGGGGCAGGACCTTTACTCTACTTTTAAATTTTACTAACCATTTCCATAAATACTGATTACAATGAAAGTACAAAAATTACCTCAAAACAGCATTCAACTTTGTAGCCCTTTACCTTTTTATGGCAATGAAACCACAGCTGTACCAACACACATACATGATGTACAGAGAAACAATACAGAACAGTATGAAGAACAAGGGACTGAATGGGAGGGTTTAGCCTGAGGCTGGACAGCCATTTTGGCCTCCAGAAAGATCCTGGAATCTGGTCTCAGCTTACTCATGGCAAGTTGTGAAATAATCTCAGGCATACTGGACAAGAATTTACCACATAAAATGCCAAGTACCAATTGTGATCATCAGTGACAATACTGTAAAGCAATGACACTACTGCCAGAATAATGCACATGGATAATAAGTACAATGTTGTTAGTGGCAAAACTCTAAGTGATCTCTTCTCTTACCAAGGACTCAAACCCTGGAAAAGATATTATTCCTTGAACACAGGGAGTCAAATAATACTTTCCAAAGACACCATGTTAACACAGAGAAGGTTTTTTGATGAAAGATTTTAATGATTAACATATTTAAAGAGTCATGTAATACTGAATGGCAAAAAATGCAGGTTAAGAAATAGAAATGTGTATCATAAACTCACAATGTTAATAATTTACAAAGTTATATATATCCCTAAGTAAAAAAAAATCTTTAAAAACCTCTCTTCTTCAAAAACATAGAATGTAGTAATTATATTACTTTACATCTAGATGTCTAACTCTAATCAATATATTAGATTTAGGTAGCAAGCCAATGTAAAATTTCAGAGTAGTGGTTAAAGAGGCTCTGGGATCTTAGCAGAACTATACACCACTATGAGGCCTTCCATAAAACAACCTGCTATGTATCCTAGTCTCTAGTTACTTAAAATTAAACCAATAAAAAGGCCTATGGTAGTGAGTGGTTACATTCTGAAATAATGGACAGTAAGCACATGGTACTTTCTGATAAATAGCTGACACTCAATAAATCTGAAAATTATCCTCGATACCTTCTGTTTCTTTTTCAGCCTTTTTTTCTCTTTCTTCTTCTCTAAAAATTGCTCCCAAGGGGTCAGTTTATCTTTTCCTTCCAATTTGTTTTTTACCATCTCTTCTGCACTTTCTTTAAGGCCTAGGGAAAAAAATAAATTTAAAATGTATCTTTAATCACTTAAAAATTTACATAAACAAATGAAATTTATGCATGTTTAATACAATAAATGCAATACTGGACATTTGTACTAATGAAGATAACAGGGAATCAACTTTTATAAAAGCTGTTTTTTAATGACAAATGTTAAATCAACAAGCAGCAACTTGATACATGGTTAAGCTATGAATGAAAATTATTCAGGTTCAAACTTTATTTCTCTTTACTTGTTTTGAGAAGGATTGTTTTTTTTTTTTTCTTTTGGCTGGCTCAGGCTACCTTAAGGGTGGGTCTGGTGCAGTATGTGGTGCTGGCAATCGAACCCCAGTCCCTTGTCCCTGACGGATTTTGCTTCAGAAAAGTGATTTAGACAACTGAGCTAACCCGCTAGCCCCCTTTTTACCTGTCTTGAGCCTCTAAGAAACATTCCGAGAAGAATCAATCTTAGGATATGACCACTAGTTAATTTAGTAAAATGTTCTCCATTTGCTTCTGTCACCCAAATAAAAGTCTGTGTTCCCCAGTAATTACAAGAACTAACAGAAATTAATTAGCCAGACAATCCTCACTGAAATACCTCAGGTGGGGCCAGGAGTAGTTTAGCAGCATGGTGCCTGCCTGGTAAGCATGAAGTCCTGAGTTCAACTGCTAGTATAAAAAAACAAAACAAAAACCCACCTCAGGTGGAAAGATACTCACAATCTGTCCTCATGCATTCTGTGAGACCACATGGTTAAGATAAAAAAGGGGCAACAACTTCGTAGTTTTTGTAGTTTAGTGCTATTATTCTGATATTTCATTTTTAAAAATCTTACTCCTATAATCATGTTCCTAAGTATTCTGTGCATTTGTAATCCTTCATTCTGTAGGTCAAATGAGAATTTTCGATATACATTAAGTTCTCACATATGATCAAGTATTGTTCAAAGCTCTTAAGTCAGATTCATCCATAATCCCACAGTCTTATACTGAACACTTATGAATCTTAATATAGTACACCTGTGAAAGTTTGAAACTGGGATATTAATAAATTGAACTTACTATATCTGATAACAGTAAAGAGAATAAATAGTTCAAATTTCAGCTGTGTAGTTTCCTAGCTGTGTGTTCTTGGGCAAGTTATTAAATATTCTCAGTATCTCCGTACTCTGCATAAAAAACTAGAATTATAGTATCCTTAAGATTATTTTGAATTTTGCAGCATTTAGAATGTATCTGGGAAAATGACCTGGATTAACAGAGTTTCTCATAAAAAGAACATTTCAAATTATTTCATTTATTATTTTCATCCTTTTTTGATACAAGATCTCCCTATGCAGTTTGAACTCATAATGATCCTCCTGATTCAGCCTCCCCAGCACTAGGATCAGAGTTCCAGAGTTGACATGAGATGCCTAGGATTCAGGATCCGGCAGAGCATGTGGTACCAGGGATTGAACTCGGGACCCTGTGCTTGCCAGGCAGGCGCTTATGCCCCTGAGCTATCTCCCCAGCCCTAGTTCATTATTTTTTAAAAGACTTTATGTCATTTAAATATTTGAAGGCCCAACCTCATCCGTGCTAAGCCATGTTCTCTGAAACACTGAAACAACAAACAAATATACACCTTCACTGTCCAAAGGGGCAGCAAATAGTTAACATTTCCTTTAGCAAGGAAATGTATTAAGACTTGTCCAGTCTCGGGAAGTTTTTTGGGTCTTCTTGCTTCATTCTAGTTTGAGCCTTGGGTTCCTTAATAAAAAATGAGGCTGGTAAGGCCAAAAGTATACAATTCCTCCCATCTACATGACCCCACTCTCCAGAACATCTGATGGAAGTCCAAATACATAAAACAACAAACTGTAGTGTTTTTAAGCATTGAGTTGCAAAGAACAGTTTGAAACAACTGGAATAGATGACTTCTCAGGTCCCTTCCTTGTCTTTTCAGCTAAGACTTAATCTCCACATTTCTAAGACTTAGACAAGTATTACATTATATGTTCACTTAAGGTCATGTGAATTTGTCCTTATGACATACCTCTGGTATGATCTCTGATTTATTAGATGCCAAGTCAGACATCACTTTCAATTAAAAAATGCATTTTATGAGAAAAATGTAATTTGCTTTACTAAACATTTTTCAAGAAAAATGTGTACAATACAAAACCATGTCCAAACCTCTGAATATTTCAGTAGGTAAACAACACTGTAAATGTGATTTAGGTGCTCATTTCAGAGAAGGTAGCAAATTTTGATAAAACAAGTTGACTTCAAATAACAAAATAAAATAATTTGTCTATAATTTACAATTTATGTGTAAATCAGCACATCATTCAACCTCCAATTTCAAAAGCATAATACTATATTTTATTACTAGGTGATATGTAAATAATTATCTTTATGGTATTTTGCTATGATTTGCACATACTTTCCCCTTATACATTTTTTTTTCTTTTTGTATTTTAAGGAAGGGTCTACAGGGTGTTCAGGGTCTCACTACTAGATCGGACTCATAATGATGCGCCTGTTTACAGCTTCCCAGGCCCCCCAGCCCTGTGCCTGCTTGCAGGTGCTTTAATCCTCTGAGCTATTTGGCCAGCCCTTCCCCTAAACATTTAGAAACGTTTTATTGGCTCAAAATAGGAAATGTAATTTTTTTCACCATAAAAAAGGTTTTTGTGTAATTTTGATCCTTGACACTTAAAACTGCACTTCTAACTCAGTACAATGGTATAGAAGGTTCTGTGTTATCTCTTATAGGTGACTAGAACTCTGGTAGGATGTCTCAATCTTTTTTTAGGGAGCTATAGATATGTTGACAATTTGACAAAAAGCTACAGATGTTTTGTGTTGAAAACCTTGCAGGCTATGTTCTCAAAGTCTTTGGCTACCCAACAATCATATGTTAGGATTCTAGGACCTCAGGCAAAGAACACTGACACTGATTAAACAGTGTAGAAGATGATAATATATCTTGTACAACTTTAGAACTCATCTGTACTGCCATTTGTAGATTCAGGGTTTGCCAATTTTTGTTCTGCTGCTACTTTGGACTGGATGATTCTTTGCTGTAAAAGGCTATACGGTGAATTTTAATAACTCTAACAATATCTGCAGGCATGCCAGCAGCTCTAGTTGTGAGAATCAAAAATGCCTCCGACATCGTCTAGGGGAGAAAAATCACCCCTACTTGAAAATCACTATTCTAGACAACAATTAAACTTCATTTCTAGGGGCCAGTGAGATAGTTCAGAAGATTAAGCACCTGATTTTGCAAGTGCAGGGACCAGAGTTTGATCCCTGGTTCTGCACGCTGTGCCAGCCCCGCATGCTGAGCCGGGGAAGGAGTCCAGGTGTGGTGGCGCACACCTGAAATCCCAGTGTGGGGAGGCTGAAAACATGAGGATCACTAGAGTCCGAGCTGTGTAACAAGACTCTATACCAAATGCATAAATGAAAAAAAAATCATTTCTGAAAAGAGGGACTACATAATTACTTGTACCATATAAATGATGCATTACTTTATTTGGTACTTGATTACATAATATCTTTCTACTTTATAAATTTCATCTGAATATGCCTTTTGTTCTAAATAGACCAAAAGCAGCTTGCAGCCACTTTCTTTTGTATTCTATATTTAGCATAGTGCCAGACACATAGTAAGTACTTAATAAACACTTAATTGATCTGTCTTGAAGGATGGATTCTTATTTCAAGCCAAGTGTTTGATCTTTCATGTCTGAAACATATTCTCTCCAACAGAAAATGAATCAAAACTTGAGGGCTTTTAATCCTAAAGAGGCTCATCTGGTTTAAAAATAAAAAAGGACCTATAGTTCTAGACTAATTCATGAAAAAAATTATTCTTAGAAAATAATATTTTTCTGGTATTTAGTTTATTTACAACAATAAAGATACTAGAAACTATCTTAAGTTAAATACAGATTAACTTTTTTGCCTGGATCTCACTTAATACACCAAAACAGAAGAACGACAAACACATTGCAATGAATTACCACATCATGATAACTTAAAAATGCTTTGTTCTCATTGTCATCATGAGGTCATTTAAATTTCTTGCCACAGATCACAGTTGTTTATGTTCTAAGTTCTTAAAAATATGCCCATCCCAGAAGTCTTTTGGCAAATGCACAAGAACATTCTTCGGAGACAGTTTTAACTTCATTTGAAAGACGCCACTATGTGATCGAAAAATAACTCATAATTGTTTTTAGCTTTGCACAATTTAGTCCTAATTTTTTAAACAATATATCTAAGGACCACTAAGTTATTAAGAATAACATGAATAATTCCAAAAATAAGAGATAAAACCAACTATGAATAAATATTCAAATATGATACTAATAACATGCACAATCCCTTCAGAGTTACTTTGTTGGCTTGTATACATATAAAAGCACTCATAAATATCCTTACAAAACCCACTAATACAAGAGTATACACTTTTCTTGATCCTATTTATGAAATATCTGAAAAGTCTTCAAAGGGGAGAACATACATAATTCATCTGGATACTATATTTGGCTTTGTTTATAAAAACAAAATGCAGATTTAAGATTTCTGATATAGACTGAAATCATGACTTTATTTAAAGGAAGACAAGATTTACTGAGAATATTTATGAAAACTTTATGACTCAAATCTTTTTTTTAAATAGTTGTATATTATAAATCAGATGGTGTAACAATTTCAAAAGCTTTAATGTTACTAACCACCACCACTACCACCAAAACTCCAAACTTGGAATTCATTCTGGGTACAAGACTTTATACAGGAAAATCACTGTCCATGTCCAGCAGAACACCACTCTCAAAGGCACCACTTCAAACCGGCCTGTTACTGTAGTGGTGTGAGGACAAGGACAGGGCTCATTACTCATGTAACAAGAATATAAGTTGAAGCATATATAAGCAATATAAGGGAATCGTTGAAGCATTTTCCCACTATAGTATGCTTGAGCAACTATGTCTACTTGGTATCAAAGTATATCAGATAATATAAATTATTAACCTTTCTAATGAGAAAGAAGATTTGAAGTGTTCTGAACTTGGCTCAGGATTAATCTGAACTTTATAAATCTCTCCTCAGTTCTTCTATATAAATACTGTGTTATTTTGTCCTCTATTTTTCTGTTTTCAATTTTATATTTATGTAATTTTAAAAAGGCATTATTGGCAATAATAATTACTAGGCTGAAACCTCCATGACAGCAGAAGCCACAGCTTGTTTGCCTCAGAAGGCAACGCTAATAGGTTAGTGGAAGGCATGGACTACAAAACACATCTTATAAATATCTGCTGAATAAAAGAGAAAATGAAAAGGAAAATGAGTCAAATTTGTTCCCAGTTGATGGCCTGACAGCAATAGTAAAGTAAAATAAAAAGTAACCATATGAATATAAATAAATACGTATGGTCAATAGAAGCTGTTTGTTCCATCTAATATTGGTAGACTACTATAACAGCTTAAGTGAAAATAGTAAGAAGTTATAGATAAACTGAATGATGTAGGGTCTGCCTATGATACCAGCTACTTGGGCAGTTGAGGCAGGAAGATGGCAAGTCCCAAGCTAACCTGGGGAACTTAGATCCTGTCTCAAAACACATTTTTAAAGGGCTACAGATATAGCTGAGTGGCTGAGTACTTGTACAGTATGTGAGAGACCTTGGGTTCAATTCCCATTGCTGAACTTGGAAAAGAGAAACATTGTTCAGTAATGATTTCTTACCTGTTAATTCTGAATCTATCAAAACATTCAATGAAGTATTCATAGAAAATATCCAGGTAAAGCAGTCACTGAATGCTTTGTTGTTGATGGCCTAAAAGCTGTTTCACTGGTTAGAAACTCTTTTATATTTGTCTTCAATTTCACTACCTACTCTACCTGCTTTCAAATCTCCTTTTACTAAGTTAAGCCTTCAATTCGCAAGAATGTTCAGTTTTCTACATGTCAAATTACCCATGCCTCTTAGAATCAAATCTTCCTAAAAGCCTGATTTCAAATACAAAGCTTGGATTTTATGAGGGAACTACTGTTTTCTGCATTTGCATACAATTTATTTGTATGCTTTCTTTGCCTTTCAAGCAGTTTATAATTACATAGTAGTACTAACAGACTAATGCTGGCCAAGTTTGGTGAGATTATTCTGGTAATTTATGGGTAAGAGGACTGAAGAACTACTTCTATTATGTTTAGGGACAAGGTAGAAAATAAATGAAAACTTAAATGAATGGCTAAGATATAAGCAAACAAATGGAATTCTCAGTCCAGTGGCAATAAAAAAGGTAAAACAAATAGAAATTAGCTCAGAAGCAGGGAATTTTCCTTGGGGTTACACACTAGACCACTATGGTCTAGTATGGATTTGGGGTTGTTATGGGCAGCTGGCCAAGGAGGTTGGGGTGTCTGGAGTCTGAACATGGTGGGAGGTCCCATCCGAGATCACTACACCAAGCCAGGATCCTTAAGTATGCTTGCAGTGGGTGATGTCCCTTTCCCTAAGAGGCTATACATGTCCATATGGGCTTTGGATATAGGCAAAGCAAGGGAAATAAAAATACATTTCTCCCCAAGAGAATTTATAACCACAAACCCACAAATCCATGAGTTTGCTGTTAGAATTCACACTACTTGTGTGGTCCCAAATACTCTAATACAAAAATTCAGTTTCAATAGGTCTTAGATTAGAAATGCCATTAGGAATCTGGCAAAAACTCTCTAAAAGAAGCACTTTTGACCTATGACCCCAAGAATCCCCATAAGAAAAGAAAGATCCAAGACAAAGTGATCAAAATCAAAATTCACTAGGAACTAGAGTAAGCAGAAAAAAAAAATTACAACAGAACTATAAAAAGTATGTATGGTATTGAATATAGAATCAGTACTTAAAAAACCCCCAGGAAATTAAAGATCCTATTATGAAAAGGATCAGGCAAATCTGAGGGAAAAAAGCTTCATGAAACAAAAACATGAAATGATAAATAGCCAAATTAAACAGGATACTAGAGATAAAGAATTAATGAAGAGGGCCGGGGAGATGGCTCAGTGGAATAAGCGCTTCCCTGGCAAGCACAAGGGGCTGAGTTCAAACCCCGGTTCCGGGGGAAAAAAAAAAGAATTAATGAAGAAAAAAACTGAAGAAATTACTCAAGCATGCTATATAGATTTAAAAGTATGGAAAATATAAATCATCAGATACAGAACAAGAAAGTACCACACATCAAACAAAAAAAAAGATAAAATAGAGACAATGAAGAAAACATTTTGAGAAGATGCTTGCTAAATTTTGAAAACTAGTGAAAAATCCTAATCTGCAGGAGTTTGGGTAGTCAATTAATTCAAGCAATGTTTAAAGAAAATAATCCCTGGCACTGCATGTCATGCCGGTCCCACCCCTGGGTGTGCTGAGCTGGCAATGGAGTCCTCGCGTGGTGGTGCACGCCTGTAATCCCAGCACTAGAGAGGCTGAAATCAGGAGTATCAGTATGAGTCTGAGCTGCATAGTGAGACCCTGCACCAAAAAAAAAAAAAAAAAAAAAAAGAGAGAGAGAAGAAGAAAAAGAAAACTGCCCATCCCCAAGTAAAATTAAGAAAAAAAAAAACATAAAAAAAAAAAAAGCCCTCGATACACTATACTAAAACTCTCTAACGCTAAAAACAATCAATCTTAAAAGCCAAGCACTTTTCTGAGACAGCACTGTGGAGCAAGGCCACATCTCATGCTCTTAAATTATCCAGTTTTATGAATGTGGTATTGACCCAGGAATTGCCAAACAAATTAATCAATAAAACACAGTTAAACAACAGATCCATGCAGTTGTGAAACTCTGAAACATGACAGAGGTAACACATCAGATTCTGAGGGGAAGGGAAGGATTATTTAATAAACTGAATGTGATAAAATAGATTTTTCTATGTGGCACAAGATGGAAATATATCTCATATAATCAAGTCCAGATGGACAAGGAGTGCCTAAAACCTTACTTCTTTTAGTAGGAAATAAAGAAAAACAATACTCTCACGTGTATAAAAAAGATTTCTTGAATGAAACATGAAAGTACTAGCTATAAAAAATAAATTTGACAGGATTAAAATCAATTACTATATCATGAGCTGAAGTAGGAAAATAAAGGAAGGAATTAGAAACTTGGTATTTTCTAAAACACAAAGGATTAGTATCAAAACTAAATAAAGAACTCCTAAAACCCAACTACAACAGAAAAAGGTCAAGATACTTCTTGAGTATTATATTATAGAAATAACTTATATAGTTCAGTTACATTAGTGATAAGAGAAATGAAAATAAAGCACCACTCTTGGGAAGATAAAGTTAGAGTACTACACTTTTAAGTCAAACACTCATACCCTATGCCCAGTAATGATACTCCTGAATGTCCAGTAAAATTTAAAACACAGTGAACATGTACAAGGAGACAAGTACCAGAGTAAAATCTCAAAACAACCAAAATGTGTAGCAAACAGAATGGACATTAAACCATGCTATAAATCATTCCTGCAGTTGTGTGTCCATCCATCCATCCATCCATCCATCCATCCATCCATCCATCTATCTGTATCTTTTAAAAATAGTGTTTAGCCAAGAAACAAATGACAGAAGAATACCACAGGATACTTTTATATTCAGGGTTAATAAAATGTAGATTATGGGGAGACACACATTTATGGTAAAACAACACAGGAAAGAAAGAAAATGATTAACATTATATAAGGATATATTGCACTAAGACTAGGAATAACCAAAATGACATTTGAAGGTCAATTTCAAAAGCCTTCCTTGTAAAACACTTGAGTCTCCCTAGCAATCAAATAATTAAAAACCACCAAGGATGGTGGTATAAGTCTGCAATCCCAGCATTTGGGAAGCTGAGGCAGAAGGATTGCTGCAAGTTTGAGGCCAGCCTGAACTAAGTGAGTTCAAGTTTAGCCTCAACAGTGTACTGAAATCCTGTCTCAAAAAGAAAAAAAAAAAAAAAGAAAGAAAGAAAAAAAAAAACCAAGTAATTAAAAACCTTTATAAGTTAATTTATATAAAGTTATATTTTTCTTGCTGCAACCTAAGTATTTTCCTCCACATACACTGGTATGAGTTTATAAGTAAGTTTAATCTATATCCTGACTATGGTAGTCTACTTTATCCATGGAGGATGCATCCTCAAAGACTGCCAGAAGTTCCTGCAGAGTACTGAACCCTATACTGAAAATGATGTTGAGGCAATAAATTGATATTGGTAGGGAGCATACATTGCATGGATAATTCACATTTGGGGTAAGAACATAATAATTTATTTCATCACAATACTAAGAATGATGTGCATTTTAAAACTTACGAATTATTTCTGGAATTTTCCATTTAATATTTGTGGACTGTGGTTGACTCTGGGTAAATGAAACTGCAGAAAACAACAAATAAGGTGGGGAGAGCTGCATTTCCAGAAAGATGCTCCAAATAGCTACTAGAAAAGCAGTAAGTTCCCAACCTTTTTTCTATTATAATAGACATAGAAAATGATCATGTTTGTACACCATACTGGAACAAATGGAGATAACCAGAGAAGGACAGCATAGGGGTTTTGGCTCACTAAAGGTGAAGGGATCAGTATCTTGACATACTTGTCATCTATTGGTGCTATGTTAGTTTGAAGTCTCTGAATAGAGTAATCACTTAAGGTTTAGTCTTTCAACTTTTCTAATATACTTTGAGTCTATTTCACTGGCAATGTCTTCAATGCAACATAAATTAAACATGAGAATATATAGAATCAAAGTAGCACTAAAACTTAAGACTTCAATGTTTCCATGACTTGTCTTATTCAAGCAAGCACTCTTTCTATTTTAATGATTCCTCATGTGACATTCTCTATGATAATTAAGCATTCATTGGGTCCAGAAAGTTACCAGAATCTTGGAATAACCACCAATAATATACATGCTAAGAAGCCTGAAGAGGTTATCTAATATACTCTTTGTCTTTTTTTAAATGTTCAGAACAGTTTAGTAATCAGAAGACAGGCTTCTTAGACACTGTCATCTCTATGATCCTGGTTGTAGACTAAAATATTCTCACACTTGAAGAGAATCTCGTGTATCCTTACGCATATAATGTTAAACATATGCAGACTGAGAAAAGAACTGAACTAAGAGGCATTAGATCCTTTAAAAATTTTTAATGGGTTCTTCAGACAGATTAAAGGTTTAAATTAGTTTTCTTTCTTGGCTTTATGATCTTGAGCCAGTCTGTGCCTCAGTTTTCTCTTCTGAAAAATAAGGCATTAACCACTTTGAAGAATTCAGTATTATTTATAACACCTTGCACTTTCTGACACATAATACTCAATAAGTATGTTTCTTTTTCTAAAAGATATTTTAAAATATTCTTCTAGATTGAAATAATACACCTAAAAACAATACATCTAAAAACATTTTAGTAGAAAGAGTAAGCAATGGGAACCAACCATGAAATATGTTTTATAACTATGTGAACTGACAATACCTAAGAAAAGACTGAGTAAATCCTGCAAAGACAGTCTTTCCAAATTATGAGAGCCAATTCTTAGGGAAGAGTATGCCTTCAAAACACATGCTTCAATTTACAAAGGCACATTATTCTAAACACATAAGGGACCTCACCCAAGTCAAATGGGTGATAGTATGTATTCCTAGGGTTATACAATATCAGATTTTTAAGTTTATGCCAAATAACTTCATAGATAAAAGCTTTCCATGTCAATGAAGGAATAGATTGAACTAAGATAGGTCTTTTGAGAGTTCATTTGGTAAGAGCTAATGTACTCACCCTCAATAAAGATTAAAGAAAGGAAGGTAAGTATCTCACATTCCCTTCCTCCAGCAGATTATATCTGGCAAATGTTTTCAACAAGAATGCATTGGGCCAAGGAGATAGCAGCAGCAGCATAAGCCTGCCTGGCAAGTACAAGGTCCTGAGTAGGATTTTCAGTACCAAAAAAAAAATAAATAAATACAAAATAAAAAAATAAAAAATAAAAAAATAAAAAGAAGCCTCAAATTCAACAGGCCTAGAAACCAGTTCAGCTCACAGAAGTTTATACCAGTTTTACCTTGGACCTCAAGCTGAAAAGGACTTATTTTGTTATAGTCAGGGAACAAATGTCTGNTCTGTAATGATCTAACCAAGACACAGAAAAAGGTGGCAAATCTTTCAGTGGACAAAAATGTAGCATATGATGTTAGAGTGAGATTAAGTTTTATACCAGACCCAAACTTTCTAGAAATATACTCATGACCTAGCCTTTATGTGGGTTCAGAATCTAAATGTATTACAGAAATTAGATTTAATTTTGTGCATAATTTTATTAGCATTTTTTTTTCTTTTTTTTTTGTGGTACTGAGGATTGAACTCAGTACCTTGTGCATGACAGGCAGGCACTTATGCTGCTGAGCTGTCTCCCCGGCCCTTATTAGCATTTTTTTTTTTTT
>NDGN011553052.1:0-13715 GCA_002564285.1 Tympanoctomys barrerae | reverse complement strand
GGGGATTGAACTCAGGCCCTTGTGCTTGCCAGGGAAGCGCTTATTCTACTGAGCCATCTTCCTTTTATTAGTTTTAAAAATTAAAACTTCCCCAATTAACACTATAAAGTAACAAGATTATCATAAAACAATACCTGACAAGAGACATGAGATCTACTTTTAAGAATTTTATCTAAGAAAATTTGGTAGAAGGTGATTATGGTTTACATGATAATAAAATATAAAGAACCTAAAGCATAACACCAAGAGAATGATTTGTATTTAGCATATTGCTGGTGCTTGTTTGCGATGCATAATTTTACATTCATCTTGGGGGAATTTCTACTATCTAGTAAAAGGCATAATAAAAAATAGTCAACATTTGAGTCTTTTTAAAAAACTTACTACAGTAAAAGACATACTGCACTTAGTCTCCCTCAAATACTAAAACTACTACTCCTCATTTTGAGCACACTTATCCCATCATTCTTGACACTTTCTGAAGCAGATGTGAAAGTCCTTTCTTTTCTGAATGTCTTTAGTTGAGCTGCTGTGGCTTCCTCCATGTCAGTGTAAAACATTTACCTTTCATGAGTAGTCTGATTCTGAGGAAGAGTCAGAAGTCTCAGGTGCCAGATGTGGTGAACTAATGGCTGAGGAAAAACTAACAGAGTCTAACTTTCTGTTGGCTGGTGCTCAGTAGCAGCATTCCCTGTATTTTTAATCACCTTGTAAATATACTCACAAAAGAGGACTTTCAGATCCACTATAGAAAGTCGTAAGAACAATGGGGTGTGTTTGAAGAGAAGAGTATTCTGAGGGGGATTAATGGCAATGTCTTTTATTGAAGAAAAAAAAAAGTAACCATTCATCTTTGGTCACCCACTGTACAAACTGCATCTTCATTTTTATTTCTCCTTACCTAACCTTCAAGAATGAATGTTTTGCAGGCACTTTAATCCACTGAGCTATTTGGCTGGCCCTATGCCTTCAATTTACAGAGATCCTCCTGCCTGAATATCCCAGGTGCTGGCATTATAAGTGTGCACCATCACACTCAGCTTCCAAGAGTGATTTTTAATTTACCAGTCAGAAATAAAATTCAATGTTAGACAAATATTATGTGTATAAAGGTAATCTGGAAACACATAAAACAAAATATAAGTGAAATTTAAAAAGCAAAATGTAAAACTAGAATATAGTATTATAAACTATTGTATTTATAGATGATAACATGAATGTGTTAAAGCAGTAAACTTATGGGTTACAGGATTCTTCAATTTCAGAAAAAGGAAAAAAGAACAACAATAATGTAACAGTTGAAAAGCAGTGTTAAATGAATTGGAACATGCAATGAAGATGGCACTCTGCTCATTAGGAAATAAGCATATAGACAGAACGATGTTGGAGGCCACAAACAGAACAGGCACAAGTTTTGCTTTAAAGACCAGACAATTCACAGCTTCAAACAGATCAGCATAGCTGTGGGCAGTGGTGAACAGTACACAGCAAATTCTTTTTGTTGAAATGACTTGCAGAAGATGAAGTTTACAGAGAAGTTAAAAGAAAAACCAAAACATTGTATGGTCTAGAAATAGTGACTACCAACGCAAATAGGACAACTGGTGTGAAACATGAGCACAGATGGTAAGAATGCATCAAAGGAATCATTTTAAATACTTGCATCTAGAGGTCCTTATTTAAATGGGATTCTATGAAGGTAAAAAAAAAGGAGGCTGATTAACTTGAAACTCTTTTAAGATCCGGGAATTTTCGCATCTTTTAAAACAGCGTAAAACTATCCTCAGGTTTTGCTTAAAGTTTTTAAAACTTTAAAAGTTTTTAAAATTCTTGGAATTTTTTTTTAAATCTTAATATTACTAAAAGAGAAAGTAATCTTTAAATATTCCAGGAGACACTGAGTTTACTAGCAACTCTAGAGAAAATATGTCAGCAACATTTTTTGATAACACTAGCTGCTTTTTTAAATTACATATTCCACATATGATTTAAATGCTTTTTGCGCAGTATGAAGTTTCATCTTATTACCTTACAAAGCCTTTACAGCCAAGCTGTTAAAGGAACGATTCTGGGAAGGAATGAACACTTAAAATTAAAAATTGTAATACTGGCTGGCCATGGTGGCATAGGCCTATAATCCCTGCACTCGAAGGCTGAGGCAGGAGGACTGCTGAGAATTCGAGGCCAGCCTGGGGTACACCGTGAGTTCAAGGCCAGACTAAACTACACAGTGAGATATTATGTTAATAAATAAGTAAACAAATCAAATCTAGTCAGTTAATAGCTGTGTCTTTGTACAAGCTATAACAGTGTACTGGGATGACCTAGTATCCTGCCCATCACCAAGTAGGAGACAGAGTGCAAATTCTTTGAGCTTATTTTTAAGTTCAGATTTTCCATTTAATGCCCTCTTTTAAACTGAACTCCAAATTCAAACATCTGGATATTTTAAACGTTCTGACCAAAAATATTTTCATGAATATATTTCAAATAATGAATACATGCGCAATAAATGAAAACAGCAATAGAGCCAAAAGTAAATAGTGAACAGGTTTTAACATGTCCGAAATTAAAATGATAGAATGGGCCTGCCTACCAAAATGAATGTAAAACTGATTTAAAAACTTCCTGACAGCTTAGCAGACTAAAATGCCTGCTTAGGCGAGCACTGCGGCCAGGGTTTGATTCCTGGGCTGTGCAGTCCCCACCCTCAGGCCCCCTGAGATGTTGAGACTGGGTGTGGTGGCACATGCCTGTAATCCCAGTGCTTGGGAGGCTGAAAACAGAAGAATCACTACAAGTCCGATCTGTGTGGCAAGACTCTATATCCCCTGTATCCCCTGTACTAAATGCAAAAAAAGAGTAAAGAGAAAGCAGAGGAATGAGTAAAGTCAAGAAGGTGCTCAGGTTGCTGGTTTAGATGTGAGTTCTTTAGGTTCTATGCCTCCTGTTTTGCTACAACTCTGTCTGACAAGATCTCAAAGCCTCACTATTACAGCTCCAAGACCATCAGAATTAACCTTATCTGTCCTTAATTCATATTTAAATCTATCACAGGAAGTCGCCAACTTCCAAATCATTTCTTTTCCCAAGTCTCATTCTTACCCAATGACTGAACCTTGCTACTCACCAGCAGTCATAGCCAGTCACTAGCAGCCATTAGCAAAATCCCCTTTATCATTACATTTAGTAATCTGAGCCATACCCAAAGTGGTTCTCCCTTGAAGACACTGCCTCCTCAGAGTCCCTTTCAGGAGGTAAACTGCTCTCTCCCAGCATCTAACCTTTGGTACTCACTGCCAGTTCCAGTCCCTGGGCTTTTTCCTTTTTTTTTTTGGGGGGGGGATGTTCCTGAGGATGGTAACCCCTCTCATTATAGCATCTAATAACTATGTATTCCACTCATTGCCTGAAGAATTCAGCTCCTTGCTCACTACCATTCTTCCAACATGTCATTACTCTTAGTAATTTTAATATTCACACTGACATTTCCAACACTTTAGGCCTTACAGATCACTGACTTGTTAAGTCTCCATGCTCCACTCCACTGCAAAAACTCTGCTGTAGGACTGTCATTAACAAAGACTGAAATCTATCTATGATCTTAACTTCAAGCATAATACTCTTATTACTACCCCCAATTTTTAAATTTTACTCTGTAACACCCTAAGACTAACACTTCTTACAAATAAAGAACCTGTAATTCTCTTACGTTTTATTTTAGCCTCCTTCACCTTCCAGGCACCCTTCTTTCCCTTCTAAATCAACACAGACATGGCCCATCATTACAATCACCACTTGCGTTTATCTTTCAGTCTATTCCATTCCTCATTCTCTGGCTTGGTCATAATTGGCTGACAAATCTAGTGTGGTTTATTCTAATAATTTTCTTATTTCATGCCTGCAACACACAATTAAATACACTAAAGGAAAGATTCAATTATGCCAGCACATCTCTATATGACCATAATCTTCAGGTGCATCCTTTTACTGGACAGCAATCCTGTTTTACTCTTCCTGTATTCTCTTTTTTCAATACTTTAATTCCATCATCCTTCTCTCTATTCTCTATTGTAAACAGTTGTGATCCTGCCTTGTGTTTCATCAGAAAACAAACAGAAAAGAACTAAATGCTCCTTACAATATATCTACCCATTATCCTTTCTCTGATCATACTCTGCCTTCTTTCTTCCACTCAAATGTTTTCCTTACCTGTTTGTTATTTGTCTGTTTCCATTACTCGACTATTTAGAATATGAAAAACTCTGAGGTCGGGGATTTGTATGTTTTGTCACATGGTGTTTAGAATTAATCCTAGTATATAATAGGTGTTCAGTAAGTAACTAATGGGCTGATAAAGGAAAAACTGGGGGTACTGTGAAGGATGTCTAATTTTTCTTTTTGTATTAGGTACTGAACACAGTAACTTCACATTGAGCTACATCCCTAGCACTTTAGAAATTTATTTTATTTAAGTGCTACATCCCTAGCACTTAATAAATTGCTAAGCTGCACAGGCTAGGCTTGAATTTGTGATACTTTCACGTCTGCCATACAGAATGTTGGGATTTAAGGAGCATGCCATCATACCTACCTTTTTCACTGGAGTCTATTAAACAAGAGAGAGCTAACAAAAGACTTATATTATGCCTTTAAGATCAGTAAGATGGAATTTTATAGATATTACCTACATTCAGCTTGTATCACCTACTACAAAAAGGAAACAGGACTATTAATATAGAAAATATGTAAGAGATATAACTGATACACTGGTATACTTCATGTATATCTATGTTACAAATTCCCTAATGAGATACATTCTGATTAAAACTTCACATGCTACATCTTATCTACTAAACAGGGAGGAAATTATAGCAACAAATTGAGATACTAGGTATCTCAGATAAATCAAAAGATGAATTATAACTTTCTTTAAAAATCCTGAAGGCAACACTTTCACTGAATTACGTATTTTTCTGAGACAGGATCTTGCTATGGCAGTTCACTGCTGACCTTGAATTCATGGCAATCCTCTTGTCTTGGCCTCCAAAGTTATGGAATTACAGGCACACACCAATGTGCCCATCATTTTTACTGATCTATAATCCTATTATTAAGGCTACATTACATCTCCACAGGAACAAAATATCAATAGGAACAGTGGTTCATTTCAACTGTTATACTCATGAACCTGTTATCTATGTCCTTTAATACTTTACAATTAAGGGATTAAACTCCACATGTTAGTACACAGCATAACCAATGTAAGGGAGCAAGTTTAAGTAGTGCATACTAAAAGGCCTTTTAAAACTCAACCAAACCATATTCAGCAAGTGTTAGTGATTAAGAGTAAAGTAGCTGTTTTTTAAAAACAGCTTAATGTTTTAGAGATGTGGGCCACAGAAAAACCAATAAATGATACAATCTCATACTGACCCTCTGTGGTATACTGAAGTATAACATCATAAAAATCCAAATATTCAACATAACTATTACTAAAAACATATTTTTAAGGACACAAATCACCAAAATATACACACGACTTAGTACCTTTACAAATATCTCAAATTCATCAAGAGAAGAATTATTTTTATTTATTTTTATGTTTTGTATCTTTAGGGAAGGGTTTACAATGTGTTCAGGGTCTCACTACTAAATCAGACTTGCAGTGATCCGCCTGTTTACAGCCTCCCAAGAGCTGAGATTACAGGCGCGGGCCACCACGGCAGGCCCTTGGAGTGAACCCCAGAAGAGAAGAATATTGTTCTCTCTTTCCAACAGTAGACTGACGTTCAGAAAGATTAGCTCAGAAATTTTGCATTATATGTATGTAGAGTATATAAAAGATCTTTTACCTTTTAACACATGTGCATACATGTAACATAGGTAATGACACCTTGCTGAGCTATCAAAAAAATTACAGCTTAGGAATTTTAAAACATTTTAATTGAGTTGTTTAACTATCTATTTGTGCAGTCAATTTTCTTCCATTCAATTAAAAAATAATTCCATGAAGTTGGTACTCATATTGATGTTAAAGGGATTATAATCTAATAGTTTTGGAAAAAAATTAGGTCATACCCTCAAGACCCAAAAAATACTCAAGTCTCTTCCTAGTTGTTCTAAGAAGAACATGTTTGTTTCTGGGAAGTTAACTTATGAAAAACAATTCAAAATATGAATAAAGGCATATATTATTTATAATATCTTAGACACTTGGCGCCTGAAACTTGGTATCTGAGGTTTTAACACTGGTAGTTTTAACAGTCTGTAAGAGAACCATAGTCTGATCCACAGCACATGTAAGTTGCTGTGTGTGGGAGGAAGTCATATAACTAAGTGAGTTAGCCTGACTGCTAGCATCTGCTTCACAGTGTGGCCTGGCTGTGCCCTACTAGTCCTTACTTGCATAAAAATATTTCTAAAGTGGGGAAAAAGGAAAAACATCTGTGTTAAAAAGTTTTTAAACTTAAAAGGCCCTAAAAAGCAAGCCAACTTGGTGATAATAAGTAACGAGATCTAAGAAAGAACTGATATATATGGGTTTGAAATCTGTTATAGTTCTTCACAATGCTATAGGTCTACTGTAGTGAAAGATTAGAAATATGGATATTTGACAACATACATATGTTAAGGTAAACTGCAATCCAACTAATGAGTATTTAAAACAAGGTACTAGAATTACAGTTTTTCATCCTGAATTTTCAAAGTAATTTATATACATTATGTCCACAAATGAAAAATTGAAGATTAAAACACTACTAAAGAGAATTAGTGACTTTATGAGGTCAGCAGTGCTCTGATAGCAAATACACTGCAAGAAAAGCAAACCAGACACCAAAATTCCTCATTAACCCAGGGGCACAAATTTGTATGCATAAATTCTACAGCCACAGATTCAACCATAAATCAAAGAAATGTTTAAAAAAAAATGTCTGTACTGAACACATGCAGATTTTGTTTCTTGTTATTATTCCCTAAAAGCTATAGTACAACAATGTTCTACATAGAATTTAAAATTGTATTAGGTATCCTAAGTAATCTAGCAATGATTTAAAGCATACAAGGATACATGAGTATTAAACGCAGTATGTAAAGAGCAGTCATCTCCAAAGAACATTATCAGTTGCAAAATTACAAGCTGATACTGTTGAACAAAACAATGTGCATGCAATAGAATGGTCCTTGCTTATTCTAGCTTTTTTCTTTGTTTAGTTCTAAGACTGGTTGAGTTAGCATTGTATATGAGGCCATATTTCTATGACTAGAGCAAATGTGACATGGAACAGAAGACTATGTAACACATATTTTGTTAGTGAAACCTTACCTATTATAGAATAAAAAGGGTTATGAAAGATCACTTTAGAATTACACATTTTGAAAAGCAGCATAATAATTCTAGAGCAATGTTGCCCAGACTCGAGTTGCTATATTTTGATCATACAGGAATCAAACCTAGGAATGATCTACTTTCATTAATGGACAGAAATAATTTGTAGTTAGTAAGTAAAAGAAAGCAAGAGTGGGCTGGTAAGAATCTAAATGCTAGTCCCAAAGCGAATTAAATACATGAATTTCCTTATTAAGTCCCTCCTGCAAGAAAGAATATTTTAAAATCACATTTCCAAAGAACAGTTAGCTTCTTTACCTTCACATCTAAACATAGTCAACAGCCTCCCACCCCCACAAACAAACAAAAAACCACAAGGAATCACTTTGATTTCGTACCTGGAACCCACTTAATTTCCATTTCCATATCATTTTCTTTGCTTTTCTTTTCTTTCTCTTGAATAACCTGCAGGAGCTGCCTGTATTTAGCAATCTGTTCTTCATCATCCTTTTGAATTTTTTTTGTCTTCCCATTATCTTCTCCAGTGACTTCATCACTACCTAAAAAAATTTTCATTAAACACACAACAAAATTCATTATTATTTTTCAGTATCTAGATCACAGCAACTGGATCCAATAGCATTCTAAAAAATGTCAGACATATTACAACCAATTATCAAAATTTGACTTAAGCTTCTGAGTATTACATGGATAAAATGAAAGACTTAGACATTGAGTATAATAAAATCAGTTGCAATCTAAGCCCTGTCATAGAAGATTATTTGGAAATTGCCTTTTTATTGAATCAAAAACATCATTTCAAAATAATTTTCTGGTTATATAACATCCTTGGACTTTTCTTCCCTATAAACTGTAGGACAATAAAAATGGCATTCTGGCCTTCTTTTTGTCCTTTCTTGTTAAGTATAGTAGCTTTAAAAATGTTCTGTTCAATAAAAGGTCACTGAACATTATTGGAATGAATTTAGTATTTAGCTTTTCAGAGAGAAGAGATAAAGAAGTTATTTATAATACAAACCTAAGGATACTGAGTTCTATTTCATTTCACCATGAATAAGCATTAAGGATCCTGCTAATATATTAATGATAAAAAAATTTTCAAAAATTAGAAATTACTTCAATTAATTTAACTGTGTGGAAAAATATTTGTACTTCCTTGTCATAGTTTTAGAAAAAAATAATCAGGATACACAAGAACAGTAAAAAATTTATGGGCAAGAAATATCAAAGAAAACTAATACATCAAGTTTATTTGTTCTACATTTCCATTGTGACTCTCCAAGTAAAAAAAATCATAAATTAGGAACCTGGGTTTTAATGTAAAACATGCAGACTTACTAAAATGGCTAAAAGTCTGCAGTAGAGGACAATTTAGAAGAATAACAAAGTCTCTCTCTTCTATAACCTGTGGCTTAGTGTGTCACCTAAAATATCTTGTATTATGCAAGTATCTGTGAAACACCAAGGTTAACACACTGTCCTGACATCTTAAAAAAGGTGACATGGAAAGAAGTTGGTTAAGTAAAAATATTTCTGTATTTTTTTTTCTCTAAATGAATAAAAAATGGTTGAAGACATTCTTTCCATCCTATCACACTTTTATATTTTCATTCAAACAGCTGAAGTTCATTTTTTTCCTGTTTGTGCTTTGTGCCACAATAATAATGTTGGATAGAATTCTGTCATGTATCCTGTAATTCAATGGATAAAACATCAGGAACACATTAACAAAATGGCAATGTATTTCTTTCTATTAAAAGCTTACTTCTGAAAACATAATTAGAAGCAAGCTCTTTCCAGGTTGAAATTTTAGTGGTAAGTCTCTGATGGCTTACTTTAAATTGATTTTTTCCAGTACTAAAATTTTACTTTCTGAAGCTCTAAAATGTGGGCTAACTCATGTAGGCCTGTTTTTCTCCAATTCAAAGACAACACTATTTGAAAGCCTTATTACTATTTAAGAGATTTTTAAAAAATCTATTCTGATAAACAATAACTGGGTGCAAGGGCCTGAGTTCAATCCCTGGTTCTGCAAAAAACAAACAAACACAAAACCCTGGGAAAATCTAGTAACTCTAAAGCATTCCAGTATACTAATGCATCTATCATAGCTACTAAATTTAAAGAATTACAGTAAGGTACTCTCAAATAATCTGTGCTAGCTATTCTTTAGAAAGCAGATTATACCTAGAATAAAGAACTCAAAAGAATTAGACTCCCAAATTAAAAGACCTAGTCAAAAAATAGGCAAGCAAAACGAACTTTTCAGAAGTACAAATTTAAAAATGTTCAACATCACTAGCTTTTAGAGAGACATGTAAATGGAAACAACACTAAAATTCTATCTTACCCCAGAAAGAATGTCTACCATCAAGAAATCAAATAGTAACAAATGTTGGTGAGGCTGTAAGGAATAAAGAACCCTTGTTGGTGGGAATATAAACTAAACTATACCACTATGGAAACCAGGATGGAGATTTCTCAGTAAATTAAAAGTAGAAATTCCATTTGTTCCAGCTATTTCTTTTCTTTGTATTGTCTCAAGAGTTAAAGATATCATATTATAGTGATGTACACCATGTTTATAGCAACACAATTTATAATAACTAAATCTTGGAAGTAGCCTATATGTCTGCTGCCAATATGGACAAAGATGACCTGATGAAGGAACTGTGGGATTTACACACAGTGGAGTACTACTTGACCATAAAGTAGGATAAACTTGTCATTTATAGGAAAACGCACCTTGAGATCACAATGTTAAGTGAAATGTATCAGATAAGCTTAACTAAAATATTTGGGTTTTGAGAAATCCAAAATATAAATGAAGAACATAAAAATTAGATAATTCCTAATTACAAGAAGATAGATAACTCTCAAATGGGAAGTGATTCAAGAGATGGAGAGGGAGTTTAATCCCTGGTACTGCAAAAAATAAATAAATAAAATTCTAATAATCATGAGATGAAGAGGGGCCAGGGAGATGGCTCAGTAGAATAAGCGTCCCTGGCAAGTGCAAGGGTCTGAGTTCAATACCCAGCTCTGCAAAAAAAAAAAAAAAAAAAAAAAGAAAGTGAGAGAGAGAGAGGAAGAGCTGAGAAAGAGGAAAAGGGGGTAAGATAGGCTAGAAGTGGTGACTGCCCACAATCCCAGTGCTCAGGAGGTCAGGAAGGAGGATTGCTGCAACTTTTAGGCAAACCTGGGCCACAAAGTGAGTTCAAGGCCAGCCTGAACTGCATAGTGAAACATTACTTCAAAAAGACAAAAAATAAAATAAAATACATATGCTAAATACTTTATGCACATCATTCCAAATCTTTCCAACCATGAATCAAGTACTTTTATAGCTATAGAAAGAAGGGAACAGGACATACCAATAATTAACCTGTTATTTACTATGTGGTAAACTCAGAATCTAACATCAGGAGAGTTGAAGATCTTATTAAGACTGTACTGACAAACTGTTATTTATACTACTGGATATCCTGTCTGTAATATTACCTTAAGATTTTAGCACAGTTTTCCCATGACAAAGGATTATATTTGAAAACATGGGCCCAACATTGACAAGTGTAAATGAAACACTATCTTCTTCCGAAAATTTTATAGAGCTCACAGTGAAGAAAAACTACCCAGAATTTTCAGAAGAGTACTACAATAAATGCCTACGCCAGCAGATAAAAAGGAAATGAAAGACAATCAGATGTACGGATAGGGAAAAGACATGAAAGCTATTGGGTAAAAATTTGACTCAGCTGTTCTGAGTCACTAAGAAATACAGCACATACTAAGAAATGCTTATTTCTTCAGAATGTTCAAATATTTAAAAAGCAACAGTCACAGAGGACTTAAAGAAATGATTATCTTTCACACCTAATATAACTATTTCAAATTATACATTTTCAAAGCCTATTAAATACTTAAGCAATAATACGGTTTTATTAATATGATATCTGAGCAAAATAGAGTAGAATGATTAAACATGATATTCCATTCCATTTATGGAATCATGTTGAAGATTAATATTTTATGTAAAACTAGTGAAGGAGTATCTTCACCAGTACAACAGAACAATCAAAGGATCTAAGAAAGACAAGGCTTAATGGCCCTCTATTAACCTAAAGAAACATTTCTGGATCTATTTAATTAGCTATTTGGTCATAAAAACAATACATTATGCAAAAGAAAAGCCAAGAGAACACTATGAAAAATACTAAGTTTCTGGTTCTTTCTGTTAGCTTTAAACCTCTGATTTCTAATTTTGTAATTTTCTTTTTTTGCGGTACTGGAGATTGAACTCAGGACTCCGTGCTTGCCAGGCAGGCACTTATTCTACCGAGCTATCTCTCTGGCTCTAATTTTTTATAGTTGGGAATTCTCCTATTAGATAAAAATGAAGACAATTGGCAGGCAGTAGCATCTAAATACTGACATGAAATTACAACCAAGCAACCACATTTCCAAACAGATCTAATAGTAGAAAAAATATTAGTTCTTGATTCTATTTAGGGGTCATTTTAAGAAAACATCATATACAATTTAAAACACCATTAATCATTTCTAGTACCAAAAAAGGAAATTCTTCAAAAATGAGGATAATCTTAGAATTTCTACTAGCATTTGGCAAACTTCAGACTAACCCTTTTACTGACAATATAAAGCTGGATGAAGTATTTAACAAAATCTTTTTGAAGGCATCAAAGAAATTAAAAAATTTCAATGAACCAACAGGTTAACAAAGAAATACTGTGTCAAAATCAAGAAGGTAATACTAGAGCGGTAACCTTTGTGTTAAAGACCCATTTTACCCTGATGGTATTTTCTACTTCCTGAACCACATAATACACAGCTATGAAACTCCACTGCAGTTCTGGCAGCCATTCTGGCCAAAAAGACAAAAGCTAAAGGCCCACAGGTGGGAATTTAACTAGTAAGCCCACATTAAATAGGGACTCAGTGGAGATACTCTTAGAGAAGGATCGATCCAGAGGAAACCAGGCCTTATATGTAGTTTTGCCAGGTACTGTCAAGCCTTTGTTTTGTGGTACCAGGAATTGAACTTAGGACCTTGCGCTTACTAAGCAAGCACTGTACCACTGAGCTATATTCCCAGACTGGGAATGTTTAAATTTAAGCCTTAAATGTAAAGTAATATGGTCCTAGACTAAAGTAAATGAAGGTTCTCTCATGAAGGATACCCTCTTCTTAAAAGTTAAGACAATCAGTTATACAACTAAATGACAGAGAGGAAAAAAAAAACCAAACCCAAAACATGAAATACTGAAATTGCCAGAACGGCACTGCAAAACTGTAATTCCAGCACTTTGGGAGACTAAGCCAGGAGAATCACAAATTTGAGTCCAGCCTGAGGAACTCTGTAAGACTACACCTCAAAATTAAAAAAAAAAATTCACAAGATTATAAAACAAAAACAACAACAACAACAAAACACCAAAATTTTGATTATTTATAGAAATAAAAAGAATTTCTCAAAATTTTCAGAGGTAAAAATAGAAACATAAAAAATACAGTGGTACTTTTGATGTAAAAAATAGCCAAACAAAATTTCCAGAAGTGAAATATGTAACCACCAAGAACTCAATGGAGCTGGGCATGGTGGAGCACACCTATAACCACAGCAACTCAGGAGGCTGAGACAGGAGGATCAGAAGCTTAAGGCCAGCTTGTGAAAATAAAAAAAGGCCAGAAATGTAGCTCGCTGGTAGACTGCCTACCTAGCATGTTAATGCAAGGTCCTGTACTCTATGACCAGTGCCAAAGAAATGAATTCCACTGATAAGTCAGTAGCAGAGTCAACACAGTAAACTAGAAGATAGAAAGTATCCAGAATGCAAAGCAGAGGAACAACAGATAAAAATAAATGAGAAAGGGAAGATAAAGGAGAAAATCTAACATTTGCCTAACTGCAATGCCAGAAGAATAGAAAAGTAGTTAATATAATGGCTAAGAATAGTTCAATATTGATGAAAGGTAATACTCCCCAAATTCAAGAAACCCCAGACTCAAAGCTTAACAAATAAAAAGTAATCTATTTTTACAAACATGCTCCTTTTTTTAAATACTTACTAGTTTTAACTGCAACTTGAGGTAACTTATTACTTCCTTATTGCCTAGGGCAGTGATAGTGAACCTATGGCATTGCTGCAGCAGGCTGTTTGTTATAAATGAAAGTTCTGAAAGGTTTAACAAATGACATATTACCTACTTAAAAATCTAGTTGTCTGGATGTTTTGTTTGTTTATGCCAGGGATAAATTACAGAGATTAAAAATAAAGTGACAACTTTAAAAGCAGTACAAAACAAAAAAAAAAAAAAAATACAAACAGCCTTCAAGAGATTTTTT
>NDGN011553050.1:6510-16518 GCA_002564285.1 Tympanoctomys barrerae | reverse complement strand
AATAGAGGGATTTGTTGTAATAGTGTTTGTAAATAGGATCATGTCTGCATCTTGCACAGCAAATAACCAGTAGGAAGACTGTATGCAATGTGTTAATTATTGAAACTGTCCTACCAATTTGATCCTGCTTTACCTTGGTCTTAACTGATCTCCAGTGTTCACAATGGTGGCCTTGTGAATAGTCTTCCTCTTTTGCAAAACTCCTTGTCTTAGCGATTGGCACACTACAGTGGGCAAGGTGAGCATGGTCATATCATACTCACATGGTGGAGGGGGAAGATAGGTTCTCTCAAACCCTTTTTAATGAGAGAACAGTTCCCACGCATGAGAACAGGCCCCTTAGGACTCAATCATGACCAAAAGGCCCCACCTCTTAATACTTGTGTTAGAGCTTAAGCTTCAACACACGAATTTGCAAAAGAAATTTTTTTAAATCTTCTATTTATTAATTTATTTGGCACAGGGTCTCAGTATGCAGCTTTGACTCATAGTGATCCTCCTGTCTCAGCTCCCCACCACTGGGATTACAAGTGTGTGCCACCACACCCGGTTTCAGTGGTCAGCACACCACATGCGGTATTGAGGATCAAACCCAGGTTCTTGTGCTTGCCAGGCAGGTGCTTAGACTGTCGAACTATCTCCCTGTCCCAACACATGGATTTTGGAAGGAGAGATAATAGTCTTCAGACCATAGGAGCCCTCAAACCTGTTGGGCCCCCAGAAACCCTTGAGAATATCTTCAGATATCACTGTTCTGTTGCTGAGCATGCTCTCCAGGGACCACTCACTCTTCTCCTGAGATAAGCACTTAGGAAATGAAACCATTGGAGGATGGAAAGACCTCCCATGAAAAAAAAAAAAAAAGACCTCCCATGTTCACAGCTTGGCAGAAATAATTGCTAAAATGGCCATATCACCAAAAATTATCCACGGATTAATTCCAATCCTCATCAAAATACCAATGACATTCTTCATAGAACTAGAAAAGACAATCCTAAAACTTGTACAGAAGTACAAAAGTCTCAAGAACAGCCAGAGCACTCATATGTAAAGAGATCAATCCTGGAGGCATCACAATAACCAATTGCAAATTATACTAAAAAGCATAGTAACAAAAACAGCATGGCACTGGCACAGGCACAAAATAATAGACACATAAACCAGTGGAACAGAATAGAGGACACAGGAATAAATCCACACAACCACAGCCATCTGATTTTTAACAAAGAAACCAAAATTAGATACTGTACTGGAGAAAGGACAATCTTTTTAACAAGTGGTGCTATAGAAACTGGATACTCACAGAGAATTGAAACTAGATCCCTCTCACATTGTATAAAAGTCAATTCAAAATGGATCAAAGACCTAGGCATAAGACCTGAAACCTTGAAACTTCTAAAAGAAAACATAGGTAAAATACTGAAGCCATGTGCACAGGCAAAGACTTCCTGAATAGGACCCTAATAATATTGGAATAACAAGAACAAATGGCACAAAAAAATTAAAAATTTCAGTAAATCAAGGGAAATGACTAGCTGCAAAGAGACAGCCTACAAAACTAGAAGAATATTTTTGCCATCTATTCTTCAAAGTTAATACTGAAAATAATATAAAGAACTCAAAACAGGAGCCAGGGAGATGGCTCAGTAGAATAAGTGCTTCCCTCGCAAGCACAAGGGCCTGAGTTCAATCCCCAGTTCCACAAAAAACAAAACAAAACAAAAAAACCTCAAAACACTTAATAGAAAAAAAAAAAATCAAATGGTCCAATCAATAAATGGGCAAATGAATTGAAGAAATACTTTTATTCCACTAGTACCAAGCAAACCTAGGACCTTCACTCAGCTATATCCCCATCCCTTTCTTAATTTTTTTTTTATTTTAAGTCAGAGTCTTACTAAATTGGCCAAGTTTGAACTTTCAATCCTGATACCTCAGTTGTTCAAAGTGCTAAGAACTGTGAATGGTAATCCCACATGCCTGTAATCCTAGCACTCAGAAGGCTGGGTGGGGGGCAGGGAGATGGCTCAGTAGAATAAACGCTTCCCTGACAAGTGAAAGGGTCTGAATTCAATCCCCGGTTGGGGGGAGGAGGAGTCTGAGGCAGAAAGGACTGTTAGTAAGTTTGAGACTAGCCTGGGCTACAAACTGAGTTCAAGGTCAGCCTCAACTGCATAGGAAGACTCTGTCTCCAAAAGAAAAAAAAAAAAGTGCTGGGATTACTGATGTGCACCACTTTGCTAAGCTTCACAAAAAGAAATACAAATGGTCAATAACTATTTGAAAATCATGTTTAACATCTCCAGCCACTAGGGAAATGCAAATCAAAACTACACTGAGATTTCATCTCTCCAGTCAGAGAACAGCTATCATCAGGAATATAAGAAGCGGCACACACTGGCAAAGACGTAAGGGGAAAAGAACTCTTTCTACACTGCTGGTATGGAAGTCAAGACACTAAAAATGCAGCCGCTATTTGATCTGAGTATGCCACTTCTTGGTGTATCTCTGAAGGAATTAAAGTCAACATTCTATAGAGATACTTGCCTACTCATGTTGTAGCACAATTCATCACAGCCAAGACATGCAACTAGCCTGGACATCCATTGACAGAATAAAAAACAACAAAAAAATTGTAGTATATATACACAATGAAGTATTATTCAGCCATCAAGAATGAATCTTTGCCATTGGCAGGAAAATGGTTGCATCTGGAGATCAGATTAAGTGAAATAATCCTGACTCAGAAAAACAAACATCACTTGGTCTCCCTAATATGTGACGTCTAAAGCAGACGAAAAACAAACATCACTTGGTCTCCCTAATATGTGACGTCTAAAGCAGACGACACAGTAGTCGTGAGGCTATTAGATAACCAGACAGAAGTAAGAGTGTAAGAGCAGGTAATATAGAGAACAGATGCGATCAACGTTTTACACGCATTGACCCCCGCCCCAGCTCAGAGAGGGTGAAGCAACGGGGGTGACGGGAGAGGTGATCCTTAAAGAAAAGTAACAGGACTCCCTGAAGTAGTGTTCAGAAGAGCGAGCCTGCCAGTGGCTTCAGAGTCGCGCCGAGGCCGCCTCTGCCCACCCGTTAAGCCCCGCACGTTGGCGGGCGGCGCGGTGGGCGGCCCTCAGCCCTCGCAGGCTTGGCGACCGCTCTCCGCGGCTGAGGAAGGCGGTGCGGGGGTTGGTCTGCGGCGCGGAGGCGGCCGCGCTGAGGCCCCGCGGGACCCGAAGCGCGACACGCAGTCGGAGCAGGCGCGAGTGCGCTTGGAGCGGCCAGCCTTCGAGCCCGCAGCGCCGTCCCAGCGGAGCGACCCGACAGGTGCCCGGCGCGGCCGGCCGTCCCGAAGCGCAGGTGCGACCACGGCCCAGGTGGGGGCGGGGCCCGGTCTCCCCGCCCCGCCCCCACAGCCCCTGCGTTTGGTTGCCGGCGCCCCCGCGCCTGCTCGCCCCGCGAGGTTCTGGGTCTGCGGGGCCGGGGGCGCTGGAGAGCGGCGTCTGTGCGGACTGGACGACTTTGCAGTGGGAGGCGAGGGCCGGCGCGGGGTGAGTTCCGGCCCGGGAGCCACTGAGGACTGAGGCGGAGGAGGGCGGGGCGGCCGCGCTCGGCCTGGCAGTGGCGGCCGCCGTAACCGGTCCCTGCGGCTGAGGAAAGGCGGGGCGGGGCGGGGCGGCGCGGCCTGGAAAGCGGCCCGGGCCACGCTACGGAGAATGTCCTTCCGGTCGGTCCCCCCGCGCTCGCGCAGGAGCGGCTCCGTCGTTCTCCCGCGCCTCGCGCCCTTCCGCGTGGGTCTCCTCGGCCTTTCTGTTGGCGCCCCTCGCGCCGGCGCCTGGCGGGGGCCCCGCACGCTGCCAACCTCCCTGGTCCTTTGTGCCCGTGGTGGATTCAGTCAAGCCGCAGAAGTGTAGGTAGAATGTGCGGTAAAGGAGGTGCGGAGAACTTGCACCTGCGAGGGAGAAAGAAGGCTACAGCGAGCGCTACAGAGGGCTTCGAGTCTGGTTGTCTTCTTGTGTGCGCAAACTACTCCTCGGGGCAAGGGAGCCAGGGTGATTAAGATGCTCATCAATATTTTTCTTAGATTTTACTTTGGAATTGTAAAATGCCTTCTGTCCCTTTCAGATTACCAGTGTTCTCTATTTTTGAGACAATGTGTTTTTTTTTTGTTTGTTTGTTTTGTTTTGTTTTGTTTTGGCTGGCTCAGCCCCTCCTGAGAGGCGGGCTGGCGAGGCACAAGCCGGGGATCAGGATCGAACTGTCGTCCCCTGAGCTATCTCGCTGGTCCTGCCAGTGTTCTCTTAAGGGACTTAATCATGTAAGAAAGTTATGAAAGAAATTCAAAAGAAAGTTGTTTATTTAAACCAGGTCGCAGCCTAAGTGGAGGGTCTTAGAAAAAGTTACCCTTTCCTGATATCACTGGGCCGCAACCAATAGTGACCAGGAGTGCTGTGTGCCGTGTTCTACAAGTAGACGCCCTGTGCCTCTGGGATGGAGGCCTAATAGGTGATTATAAATATACATTGAAGCCTTTGTTTCTTTACTTACCTATACCTGGAAAAGTGTACTGTTTTCTACTCCATATTTTCTTTGTCCCTCTGGCCATTATTATCTAACAAACTGCCCAACACAGGCTTCCATATCCACCCAGGGTTGCAGTTTGCTTAGTGCATGCAGTCCCTCCCCGAGGGCAGTCCTACCGTCCTACCTCCTGGTGGTTTTCAGTTTTTAGCTGTTACAAAAAGCAGTTCATTGAGCCCTATTCGTGTTTTATCCTTGCTGTTACATTTATTTTAAACTTTTGCAGGGCAAGGGTTTGAGTTCAGTTTGCACAGGGCTATGGTCCCCAGCTCTTTATCCTTTTTGGTGTTACTGGGGACTGAACCCCAAGCCTTTGCACTGAACTATGTCCCAACCCCTCGTTGTGGTTTATTTAATTTTTAAACTTTAAGGCAAGGTCTCACTAAGTTTCCCAGGCAGGGCTCAAATTTGTCTTATCTTTTGAACGTGATTGTTTTTTATTGTGTATGGGGTTTTTTTTTGTTTTGTTTTTTGTTTTTTCTTTTTGTTTTGTCTTGAGACAGGGTCTTGCCATGGAGTTTAGGCTGACTTAGACTCACTGTGTAGCCCAGGCTAGCTTCAAACTCGCAGTAATCCTCCTGCCTCAGCCTCTCAGATGTTGGGATTATAGGTGTGAACCACAAACAGCCTCACCAGTGATTATTTGTTTGAAATGAGTCCCTCCTAAATGCTTGTGATACACATTCTGAAATGGCCCTTAGAAAAGTTATTCTTGCTTTTGTTCTTCCATTTAAGTAGCATTTGGGAATATCTGGCCCAGAGAGCTTCTTGAGACTACTGGATGACCCTCCAAAGTCCTGCAAAGGACCTGAGCATGTGATCAACACCTTTTTATGGCTGGTCTTACAAGGAACTTTTGTACATAGTCAATTCAATACACTTAGATCTAAAGTAAGTCAAAATTGATGCTGGGTTAGTGAAAATAGTGGAGTTTTTTTTTTTTTTTTTTTTTTTTAAGTCATCACTGAACCATAGATACTGGGTTGATTTGATAGGGATTTTCAAAGATTATGGTGATAGGTAAATCAGGAGATGCTCACAGAAACTTCTTTGAAAATATGTAAGTTTCTAGTAACATGATTCCTATCATGAACAAAATTGTCCTTTTTACTTTAAAGTCTCGTAAAGATTGTGAGGGATTTAAAATTATTTTGCACTTTTCAGTTGAAGCACATAATCTTGAAAAGTCAGGCTATGTATAAGATTTTTAAAGTGACAGTGAGTTTATTCCTTCCAAGTTCTCATCCAAAGCCTTCCTACCTAGAAGGCAATGTAGGACTCTTCCTCTGTGGGCCCATTCTGCCCTATGCTGGTTCCTTTTATAAGGATGCTCCTATTACTGGCCTACAGTTCTTTGGTCTTTCCAGTCTTCTCCACTCAGTTTAGTGCCCAGCTCAGTGCCTAACACATAAATGCCCAGTAACTGCTGGTGTCCTGGACAAAATTAGAATATGACATGTACTTATTAAATTGAGTTGTAACTTAGATCTAACTTGCGTGCCATAAAATTCACTCATTTAAAGTGTACAGTTCAGCTTTTGTATGTCTTTGTTACTTTCTTGTTGCTAAAACAAAATACCCTGTACCCATAAGTTGAAGGAGGACAGCTTTATTTTATCTTACACCTTGTAGAGGTTTTAGTCTCTAGTGGCTGACTACAGGGCAGGGCAGTATGGGAGAAAGGTATGGCAGAGGAGAAACGGTCCATGGCAGGGTGGGAAGGAAACAGCATCAGTGAGCCTTTCTTTTCTGTATATTTCCTCTAGGTTATAAATCTATTGATTAGTGACACCTACATCCAGGGTGGGAATGAGATTTTAAATTAATCCATTCAGCCATATCTAGAACTATGATAAACCAATTAGTGGGCTAAACCAGGAGCATATATTTTTAATCCCAGCATAATATCAGATACCCATAATCCAGTCACCTTCCAAAAGATCACCTATGAACACATGAGGCTTGGAGGTAACCTCTAGATACAAGCCATAACAGTATAATAGTGAACTTTTCTTAAATTATGGTAAGTAAATATGTAACAAATTTACCACTTTTGAGTATACATTTCAGTGGCATTAATTACACTCAGTGTTATGCATCTATCCTCACTACTTTCAAAACTTTTGCAATACCTGAAATAATCACTGTAATCATTAAACAATAATTTCTCTTCCTCCTTTCCCCAGTCACTTGTAACCATTAATCTACTATGATTTGCCTAGTCTAGATATTATATATAAGTGAAATTGTTATAGTTGATTGGGCCAATAATAGTCCATGTTCTTGTGTAGATGAGGAAAGAATTCCCAAGTGTACACTCAGTAGTAAGTAGTAAGCAGCTATGTTTTCTTGTTGTGCTCAGGGCCAGTCCTTGCCAACAAAGATACAATGCAGACCAGGAAAGGTGCCAGGGGACTGTGTTACTTTTCTCTCATTGCTGAGATAAAATACCAGGATAGAAAGGGGCCAATAGGGGGCCAGGAAGATGGCTCAGTGGAATAGCAGCTTCCCTGGCAAGCGCAAGGGCCTGAGTTCCATCCCTGGTTCCGGAAAAAAAAAAAAAAAAAAAAAGAAAGAAAGAAAGAAAGAAAGGGGCCAGGGAGATGGCTCAGTGGAATAAGCACTTCCATGTCAAGCACAAGGGCTGGAGTTGAATCCCTGGTTCTGCAAAGAAAAAAAAAAAAAAGGAAAAAGAAAGAAAGGCCAATAACTCAGGCTTTTATAACCTGAAGGCCAGACATGTTTTCTTTAGGTGCCTCCCACTGAATTGACCATGGCACCTATGCTCTGTTGCCTGTAGTCTTACCTAGATCATCCTAGGGCATCAGAAGTCTTCTAGGCTTTTGCTATTTTATTTCTTGGCTCTACTAGGATAATGGAAACAGGGATAAACATCAGGTGTTGCTTAGAGTTACATGGTATAAGGGTGGTAACTCACTCAACTCCTGTGTTTTTAACTGTACTAGAATCAAACAGTACTTGTCCTTTTTTATTGGCATATTTCACTTAGTGTTTCCAAAGTTGATCTGTGTTACATATCAGAATTTCATTTCCTTCTTTGAGTAGTTTTCACATGTATATATTATATTTTGTTTCCATTCTTACATTGATGAACACTTGGGTTCTTCTACCTTTGGAGCATTGGAATGATGGTGCAATGAACAGATAATCTGCTTTTGGTACTTTGGGTTATATAATTAGAAGTGGAATTGTTAGGACATAGGGTAATTCTATATTTAGGTTTTTGAGGAATTGTATACTATTTTTATTAGCATTTATACCAGTAGCATTCTTACCAGCAGTGAACATAGGTTTAATTTTTCCATATTCTCATTCTTTTCTGTTTTTATTATACTCATCTTTGCAGGAGTAAAATTGTATCTCTTTGGTTTGCATTTCTTTCATGAGGTGTTAAATGTTTTTGGTTTTTTTTTCATGTGTTTATTGTATCTTCTTTGGAGAAATGTCTATTCAGATCCTTGGATTTTTAGAAGAGGGGGTTTTGTTTGTTTGTTTTGGTACCCAGAATCAAACTCAGGACCTTATGCTTGCCAGGCAGGCACTGTGCCTCTGAGTTAAATCCCTGGTCCTAAATTGAGTTTTTTATGCAGAGTTGTAGGACTTTGTATATTCTGAAGATGATTCTCTTACCAGATATGTGATTTCAACATTTTTTTTCATCCTGTGTATTGTCCTTTCATTTTATTGACAATGAGCTATGATAGAGTTGTAGAGATAGCTTAGTGATCTAAGTGTCTGCCTGGCAAGCACAGTGACCCAGGTGCAATACCCAGTTTCGCAAGCTGTGCTAGCCCTAGCACCCTTGGTGCAACATGCCAGCCACCAAAACCAGGGGGATGGCACATGCCGTAATCCCAGTGCTGGGGAGGCTGAGACAGGAGGTTCACTACAAGTCCAAGCTGTGTGGTGATATCCTGTGCCAAATAAATAAATAAATAAATAAATAAATAAATGCGCTATGATGTATAAGATTTATTTATTTTTGTGGAACCGGGGATTGAACTCAGGCCCTTGGGCTTGCCAAGCAAGCACTTATTCTACTGAGCTATTTCCCTGGCCTCTTGCATAAGTTTTTTGTTTTTGGTTTTGTTTTTGTTTTTGTTTTTGTTTTTGTTTTTTCGGAGCCGGGGATTGAACTCAGGCCCTTGCACTTGTCAGGCTAGCGCTTATTCCACTGAGCTATCTCCCCAGCCCCTTGCATAAGTTTTAAATTGAAAATTATAATTATTTTTCTTTTGTTGCATTGCTTTTGGTGTTATACCTAGCAACCTTTTGCCAAATCCAAGGTCATGAAGACTTGTGATGTTAGTTCTTATATTTGTATCGCTGATCAATTTTGAGGTAATTTTTATATGTTGTACAAGGTAGGAGTCCAGCTACGTTCTTCGTATATGGAAATCCAGTAGTTCCATTCTATCTGCTGGAGAAACTTCTTTTTCCACCGATAAGACTTGGCACCATTGTCAAATTCAACTGGCTACAGACATACAGATTTATTTCTGAATTTGTAGTTTTATTCTATATCCTTATGTCAGCATCATTATATTTTGATTACTGTATTTTTGTGGTAAGTTTTCAAATTGATAGGGCACTTAGTTCCTAAGTTGACTGAACACTAATTAAAATAAGTAAGTTCCATAAAAACAGGGCCTATTTGTCATATTGCTAATGCATTTAAGTGAACTGATGACTTTTGTTTTTCTTTACATAAATTGCCAAAATAAATATCAATCCGTTAACAAATTGCATCTATAGCAGTTGAAAGTATATTCTACATATGCTCCCCTACTGCTGAACTGAGCCAAAAGAGCAATTCCAATTCAATTTTAAGGTAAAGAGATTGAAATGAAACATGTACCCTCCTGGAATAAGAAAAAAATGCCAAAGGAGAGCTTTTGCAGACTTGATTGTGGACAGTTTTTTAAACATTACATGAATTTGTTGATGGAGCACACTCTGTAAGATGGCATCATATGAGAATTTGACTTTACTCACAGTATGTTATAGGGACTCTCCACAGCCAAAGAAAGATGGGTAAGAGCCCAGTGGTCATACCTGTAAACTCAGGAAGCCGGGGCAGAATTAGGAGTTTTCAGGACCCAGGGCTATATAATGAGGAGTTCAAGGCCGCCCTGGACTACATAGCAAGATCCTGTCTTAAGAAAATGTTTAGGGCCAGTGGTGGGAGTATCATATGAAGGGATATCTTACCTTGATTTCCCTGTAATGAGAAGGAGGCTACACTACCTGATCTCATATTTTCCAGTGAAAATTATATGACTCTCATATTTTGATTGCTGTTAAAGGGTAGTGCTTACTTTATTTTTTTAAAAATTATTTATTTGTGTGTGTGTGTGTGTGGCCAGCTCAGCCCACCAGAGGGCGGGGCTGGCTGGCATGTGG
>NDGN011553046.1:11891-22947 GCA_002564285.1 Tympanoctomys barrerae | reverse complement strand
GTATGCAATGTGTTAATTATTGAAACTGTCCTACCAGTTTGGTTTGAAAATATCTCATTGCTATTTTTTTTCTCAATAAAATTATGGAAAAAAAAAAGAAAGAAAGGTAACACAGGAGAGGGGAACTTAGTGGCTACTCTTGTCACAGCCCTGACAGTGGCTGCAAATGGCCCTGGCTGCTATCTCTGTCTTTGTCCAAGGTTCCACCTCTCCCTGGTACCTGTCTTCAGCCCTACACCCAAGGCTAGGGGTGGTAAAAGCTTCTCACAAATGCTACCTCATTACTACCCTCTGACAACTCCATTAATCCTCTGCCCACACTTCAAGTAGTCTCATGATTAAATCCCTTGAATCAACCTCTTTGCAAGGTGCCCACTGTTTCCTGCTGGTGCTCTGATGGATTGTGACTCTAGAAAAGGAAAACATATATTTAAATTATTCTTTACCGAGGAGCTTGTTCAGTTCTTCTGGTGGCATGGCTTGGAAGGCTTCGTTTGTGGGAGCAAAGACTGTGTAGACTCCTTCCCGATTAAGGGTCTCTGTCAGCCCAGCAGACTGGATGGCGGCTACCAGCATGCTAGGGATACACACACAGGAGATGTCAATTACCTGTGAGAAGGTGAGCAGGGCACATTTTCTTCACATACCTCAACCTGGAGAGCAGTAGAGCCCGGGCCATGGCAATGCACAGACTGTACTAGTTCTTGCACCCATGCAATCATAGAGGGAACGATTCTAGTTGGCATCTTTTTGCCCAGTGCAAGTGCTATGATCTGTTAAATGGACAGAAGTCAGAGCCCAGAAGGGGAGGAGAAAGGCAAGAGGTATGGCTGACTCAGAGATGGCTGAGCCTCTAGGCCCCGAGTGTGTGATTCCAGCGACAGCAGACAGGGTGTGGTTTCTGAAGTCTGTGTGCAGGTGCCTGAAATCAGTGAGGTAAACACTCAGTGTGATAGCCCTCAGTGGTGAATAAGCCAGAAGTAGAGAGCAGAGGAGCAAACTCATGTGGAGACTTCAGCTAGCAGTTGGTAGATTCTGCACAGAGGGTGACAGACTCGTTGCAGCCTCAGAGCCATGCCTTCTTGCTCACTGGGGCTTTACAATGGGCAAGTGGTGTTTCTTGAGCTTTAGTAACAAAACTGTATCCCCCTTACCATGATATGAGGGTGACATTTCTAGTAATAATGCTCTCTCTCTCTTTCTCTCTTTCTCTCTCTCTTTTTCTCTTTTTGTATTTTAGGGAAGGTTCTATGGAGTGTTCAGGGTCTCACTACTGGATCAGATTCATAGTGATCCACCTGTTTACAGCCTCCCAAATGCTGAGATTACAGGCACAGGTCACCATGCCTAGTCTCAATTGCTATCTCAGTGTGCCTTGGGGGCGGGGCCAGCACTACAGGCCCAGGATCGAACCCCCCACCCCCCACCCCTGTGCCTGCTTGCAGGCACTCTAATCCACTGAGCTACTTGGCTGGCCCTTCCACATAAGATTTCAAGGTGGCTCACAACCCTACTGGCCCCAAGCCTGGAGGGCACCTCTCAAGTTAGGCAAATCTTGGAGGAAGCAGGGAGCTTGACCAAAAGCTAAGGTCCATCATCCTGCCTCGGATGACCTCTTGGCAGAAGTCCCACTCTAGGAAGAGACTGGTTACCTGAAGCGATTGTCTCCCTTTAGGACATCCATGACCGTCCCCGTTGGCGGGGTAAGCATCCGGTCCATGGTGAACAGGGCCCCGTACCGTCCCCTCTTGTCATGGGCAGCAATGCAGCTATTCTCGATGCATAGGCTCTGCACAGAAGAGGATCAGAGAGAAGGGAGCTGTTATTCTCCCAAGTGGGGCTCCCTAATTTGTTCAGGGAGTCATGCTGATGGGAACAAACACTCACAAAGGTCAGTGAACACAGACGAGGTAGGTCGTGGAGATGGAGAATAACATGAAATACATTGTCCAAGAAAGAAAACAATGCAAACTATTCTTCCTCAAGGAAAGAATGACTTAGGAACTCAAATAAAGTTGCACAGAGGTCCCATAGTGAGCATATCAGTGGCATATGAAGTCCACTAACGATCAAATGACGGGATGGAAGCCACTGATTTACTTATTTAATAGATGACAACCATCTTTAACCAAGTGGTACTGATAGGCTCTACAGCAGGAGCAGTGTTGAGTTAGGGTTCTCATTTGCTATCCCAGGGTAGCTGTGGGGTTTGAAGACAGAGAAGACATAGGAGAAGAGAAAAGTGAAATTTGGGGCCAAGCTGTGTCTGCATTGTCTGCACAGAGAGGTTTCTCTTTACATAAGCTCAGAAGGATTCAACTCCCCCACCCACCCCTCCTCCTGTGTGTCCATTCCTCAGAGTTCCCAGGGGTTTACTGCTTAGCAATCCAGGTCAGACCAGTGTGAGGCATGCTCTGCTAGGTCTCCAGAGAAGGAGATTCTGACCCGCCTCCAGGATCCACTTAACATTATATAAACTTTCCAGAAATTTCTTCCTCATTAGAAACCAGTTCTTATGCAAACTCCTGCTTATTAAGGATTTATTTTTTGCACTAATGTAACTCCCATTTCTTAGAGGTAAGCCAAAGAAAGGAGCAGAATTTAAGACCTAGAACTTACATTACGATAAACAAAAACTCTGAGTTTTTTGCCACCGAGTGTGTCCAGAGTCTGTCCATGGTACAAATACTTGGAGGCCACCTGATCTTTAACTATGTGGTTTAGAAGCAAATTCTTCATTTCAGCATCAATAGGAGGGGCTCCATCTATGAAAGAAGGTGAAGTCAGGTCCAGCAAGAAAGCCTCCTTGGGGTGAAGACAATGGCGAGACAAATACAGGGTAAAGCCCCACCCTCCTTGACATTAGAAATGGAGATTGGGAAATCAAGCAGGGTTTCCAATATTCCTTAATTTCTAGCATTTTCTTTGGGGAAAAAAGTGCCAATTATTGGGGTGTTTGGAGTTTTGCTCAAAGAGAGAAGGGAAGGCATAGGCACATTTTGGCCCTCCTCCCTGTCTGCTGTATGACTGCAGCTCAGCCAAACCCTCATGTTGATCTGCCTATATACTGGCATTGGGCCTGCAAGTAAAAACACTAGGGGATGGACTACTCTTCTGGCAGACACAGAGCCTTGAGTTCTGAAGAAGAGATCCCCAAATTCATTCTGAACTCTGCCAAATGAAACAACAGTAAGTCTAAATTTTCTGCTGGAGTCTCACATGCTTTGCATTGAGCCAGGTGGAAGGTCTAAGGTTTCATGAGTGCTGTAAATCAGGAGAGTGGCAGGGAGGTGATGGGGGCAGGGGGTGGCTCTCCAAGAGACAGACAGGGGTGTTTTTCCCACATTACCTTTGAATACAGAATTCAGGGGGGCCAAGAGGGTCAGCCGCTCGTTTCCAGAGAGATACGTGCTGAGGCCAGCTTGTTTGAGAAGGTCAGTGACTGTGGAAACGTCAGACTCTGCTGCCAACTCAAACAGTGTCTTGGCTGTAGGAGGGATAAAGGGGGTCAAAAGTTAACAGTGCTGTTTGCACTTATCATTCATCCACCCCAGATCAGGACTCTTATCGGCAGGAATGTCATCTTGCGAGTCAACAACCCTCCGAACACAGCAGCGCCTAGTGGGTTTGTCATCAGAAAACCTAATCAGTGGGGCAAAGGGATGAGCTTCAGCTTGAGAAGGCAGCAGCTGTCCCAGACCCTGAGATAGCTGGACCAAGGCCTGCCTGATGCTGGGGAGGAGCCCACATTGTTGTATGGCAGCTTCTCAAGAGAGCGACAGGCCATCTGAAGAGTCTCTCTCCCTGTGGGATTTTCTATTCAGGTGCTAAACAGACACAAGCCAGAGTCTATTCAGTCATCCCCCCAGAGTAAGTGATGGGGGATGGCTTGTGCACTATTCAGAAAGCACATGTTGGGGCCGGGGAGATGGCTCAGTGGAATAAGCACTTGCCTGGCAAGCGCAAGGGCCTGGGTTCAATCCCCGGTTCCACAAAAAAAAAAAAAAAAAAAAAAAAAAAGAAAGAAAGAAAGAGAAAGAAAGCATGTGCTCTGAAGTCAGCTACTAGCCCTCTGTACCTAACTACAGGAGACAGATCATGTGAAGGGCTTCTGTGACTATCTTTTCTTATGTATCAGAAATGGTCCTCACTGCCTCCAAGACAATGTCTGAATTTTTGTGCTTAAAATTCATGACTCTTTATAATCCGGCTATAAACTACCAGCTTATAGTGGTTAACAGGCTGTGAGCTAAGTCCAAGAAGGGAAGTGGCTCAAATGGTCCTGGCATCTCCACTACTGTCACTAGGAATGGCAGAAGGGACAGCAGGCTGGACAGGACTGAGGCCCCTGGTGGCCTGGTATACCTGAATCTGGGATAAGCAGCTCATCAATGAAGTGGATCACACCATTGGTGGCCAAGACGTCCTTGTTAGAGATGATGGCCTTCCCGTTGATAGTTAGCATGTCCCCACTGCAGCCCACCTCCAGAGTGGTGCCCTCCAGCGTCTCCATGGACAGCCCTGCGACAATTGCCTCGGCACACATGGCTGACTTCAGGATGTGGTTATTCAGCAGATCTGGGGGCAGAACAGGACCAGGTCAGTGCAGAGCCCACTTCAGCCAGGCCTCAGGGCTCAGCTTCCAGCCTGCCTTTGCTGTGAGGGCTCTTCCGACAGAGAAGTGCCTCCAGGCAGGCTGGATACCACAGGGCCAGCGACCTTCTTTCCTCCTGCCTGCCACCCTTTGAAATTGGCTTGACTGTGCACTGTGCCTGCTTAAACTTGAATCCCATGGCCACTGGCCAAAAGTGGGACACTAGGCAAGCCATTAAGTGTTCTCAAGTGTCACCTTCTGTACTAGGAAGCTGGCAAAGAGAATAGCATTAGTCTCCTCTGCAGAGTAAAATACTCAGCACATTGCGTGGTGACAGGGTAAATGGTCAAAGAATGTTAGCCATCCGCTTATGAGTATTGAACTTCAGGTGCAATTCTCTCATTAGGACCTGCATTTCATGGGAAAAGGAAAACCTGAAGTGAGCCTACTATAGGGCTTTTTAATCTACTGATATGTATATAGCAGAAAAGGAAAGTTGTGACTTATTTGCATGCTTTACTTGTCCCAGTTTCATTCATTTGCTCAGGCTACCAGGATCTATCACAGAGGCTGGGATGGTGATCAGGGAGACAAGACCTTTGCTGGCCCATTTGCCTCACCTGTACGTAGTAAATTAAATTGCTTACTCACTTGTCCAAGTGTTACTTTAGGGCAAGGCAGGGACTAGGGTCCCTGAGAGGGCTTCTAATTCCATCATGGCTCTGAGTGGCATTATGAGCTCTGTATGGAGGATGCTACAAGGACAGTTCAGAAGGATGTGTCCCCACCCCAGGCTGAGCAGTTTCCTGGCTGCTGTTCTCCAGAGCTGCAGAGGCCCTTTGTCTTGCATTCTCACCATAGAGGTGAGTTTCAATCTATTGCTGAGTGTGAGAACCCAAACTGCGCTGTCACCATGGGCAGGAGGAAGTTCTGAGGCCCCGCAGAGGCCTTGGGCTGCTGGGAACTAGCTTAGAGAGCCAGTGCTGACCTGATTCAGTCAGAGGGGAAGACAGAGGACAGCAAGACCCCATGGCAGTGAGGCCTTGGGGAATCTTGCTTTTCAGAGAAGGAAACTGAATCCCTGAGGTGGGGCATGGGTGACCTGCCAGGGCCATTCAGGGAGTAAGCAGGGCAGGCCTGGAGACCAGACTTCACATGGGACACACCAGCCTGGGGCCGCTTTCTGTTCCTCTCCCAGGCCACTCATAACAACAGGAGAGAGTCAATGGCTAAAACTTTTCCTTCAAGTCCACAGCTACAGCAAGAGAGAGGGCCCTTGCTTTGAGTAAACCAGTTACTGATTGGAAAATGGAAATCCATAAAGGCATACATTAGAGGTCATTTTTTGCTCCCACTTTATAAAAAGGGGTTATGATAGCTGTGAAGATAAAAATATGCTCTGTGCAAAAGTTGTTTTGATGTGAACTATAGTTTGTCACCTTATTGGCAGGAATGTGTATTCAAGGCTTGTTCTGCAGGGTGATGCTATTTGGAGATTATGGAACCACTAAGACATAGAGTGTGGCAGGAGGCCATTCCCTCAAAGAGGGTTTTAAGACCATCTCTCTCTCTCTTTTGTTCCCTTGACACTAGGTGAGCAGCCCCAGGGCCACAGGGCCAAAAGCGATGGGGCCAACCAGCCATGGACTGAAACTCCAACTCTGTGAGCCAAGCGATGGTTTCTCTCTCTGAGTTGATCATCTCAAGTGTTTTTTACAATAATGGGAGGCTGATGAACACATTGGGAACATAGTTCTAAATGGGAAGCAGCATGATGAGATGTACTTAACCTCATCTCTTATGGGCAGCCTTCGAGACCCCACAGGTGGTGTGGGCCCCACTCTCCTTCCCAGGGCACTGACCATCTCTGTTGTTCCACATACCAGTTCAGATCCCAACACCTATCCACTTTGAAACCTGCCACTCTACTAGACTAAGTTCCTGAAGACACAAAATGGACTGTACTCACTCTGGGGACCCTAGTTCCCAGCATAAAACAGCATCTAGAGGTACCCACAGAACAGCTCCCATCTATGCTTTCAGAAAGAAACATGTCCTTTCTCAAATCATCTCTGGATTATATTCGTGAGGAATAGTGTGGTGGGGTACACAGGGGACTTGGGGCTACTCTCCTTTCTAGGGGAGTCAAGGCTCATCAGGCAGCTTAGCGCTTATGGCTTTTGAAGGCTCCTGGAGTTGAAAGGTGCCAGGGGAGAGGAGGGTAGAGCCTCCCAATTTCCCTTCCATATTTGCCCCTTCCCTCCCTTCCAGCAGTCATTATGCCCCACCTAACTCAGCAGTCCACTATGGGGGTGAGGATGGAGCCAGCAGTGTAGAGAATTAAGAGCTCACTATGACTGGTTTCTACTATAATTCTTACTTACCCACGAGCCTGATAGTCAGACATAGAGAACTTTAAAGAGTCATCATGATGATTTCATTTCAAGGATGCCATGCCCCCCACACACATACCTCCTGCATCTCCATCTGACAGCCTTGCTCTGGTCTTTTTCATTGCGCCTTTATCCTTTCCTGTGTCTGTTGGGCCTCAACTATGGACTTCTGACTCTTCCTCCCTCCTCAGCCCTGGACAAAGGCTTCAGGCATGCAAGCTTAGCACCAGGGCAGGGCTCTGCTCTAGATTCTGCACAGACTTGGCTGGATGGGAGTCATGGCCCTGGGTGGTCCCAAGCCACAGCTGTGGAGGATTTCCTGTGAGCCACCTCGGGCAGGCAATGTGCCTATCTTAGATAAAAGTAGGTCTTGGGCACAGTCTGGCTGCCCCAATGAGGTAGCACCAGGAATGGAATGTCCTTACCTCTCAGGGCCTCTGGGTCACCCAAGATCCGGTTCAGAGTCTCAGCAGGGATCTTCTCAAAGGCCTCATTGGTTGGTGCCAAGAGTGTGAACTGACCTTCGCCCTCAAGAAGGGTGTTGAGCCCTGATGCAGCCACAGCAGCCTGTGAAGAAGAAGGAGGATGAAGGCGCGGGTTCTGTCTAGCAAGACACACACACAGCCTTGCATGTCCTCCTTTGGAGACTCAAGGCCCAAGACCTAAACAGGAGCTGACCCAAAGCTCCCCATTACCACGATCTCCACGTGACCTGGCTGTCTGCGCACAGTCAAACTGGCCAACTTTCAAGTACTGCTGTGCCCCCTTTTCCCACCTGCAGGCCTTTGACCTGTAGTTTTCTGTGCTCTTCTCTTTTTCTTCACTTCTTTGACTCCTATTCCTACTTCAGGCCTTAACCAAAACACTGTTTCTCTGAAATGCTCATAGAGCATCTGTCCCTACTCCTAGATCCCAGGCAAAATCTGTCTGGTAGAGATACTTCCTCAGCCTGCCACCATCTAGCAGCATAATTCCAGTTACTGGAATTTATGTGATTTACGTGATCTCCAGCACAGAACAATAGCTGGGAGACAGCAGGTGCTTAGTAAGCATGTGTTAGAGAGAAGGACAGATGTACACAGGAGGGAGGGCCAAAGGGGAAGAGGGAAGGATTCTTTGCCCAACCTAAAGAGCACGAGATTACTCAAAAGGACCAAGTTCTATTAATCAAAACATATGGCACCAATTTTGCAGCAATATCCTTTCTTGAAGAGCCCTGTGGCTTGAGTGACCTAGAAGTAAGGCAGGGAGAAGAGCTTGGGAGTTGGGTTCCCTGGGCTCTCCGGGGCCAGCTGTCACTGCTTGCTGAGACCCATCTGGCTTGAGTGTTTGTGTCTCTGTGTTGGGGATCTCCAGGGAGATCTGGGAGATCTCTACTCCTGCTTGTATCCTTTGTGGTTAGAAAGTTCTCCTCAATCCAGGGCAAAAACCCTGACAAAGCAGCCAGAATTCACTTCCTCCTAGCGGATGCTGCCTGAAGGAACGCCCGCTCACCCCTCTGGTGGTAAGGCAGATGCCTGCTGGACAAGGGGGAAGGAACAGTGTTCTTGTGGCCCCAGAGCAGTGATAAGCCAGCCTGAAGCAGACCCTAGGTGCCTGTGTTCACACGAGGAGCCTCTCTACTAGACCTATGGTCTGTGGAAATGGGCATGGCTGGAGCAGGGGCCCAGGGTGGGGGCATGTGGTCCAGAAGTATCATGTAACTAGACAGAGCATTTATTCCAGTGCCCCTCTGTGGGAGCCAGCACCAGGAAAGCAGCCCTCCTATCTATGGAACCCACAGCATAAGCCCAGGTGGCCAAGGGCTCAGAGGACATCTTTCTGCCACCACCACACAGAACTTTCCTGGGGGGTCAAGCAAAGGAAAGCTTTACAAAAGAAAGAACAAACAGAAGTTGTTACATAGGACAGGTCAAGCTCTCTCTCCCAGTCCTCTCCCCTCATTCAAACATCTTCTGTTCTTCCTACAGAAGAGACTACACTGTGTGTCCAGGACACCATGAGCCCCTGAGGCACCCCTCACCCGAAGTGTCTCGAAGGTGTCCTCAATCTCAATGATCTGCTGGATGTTGTTAGTGATGGTAGAGATGACCTTGTCAATGAGATGTACCACGCCATTGGTTGCATGGTGGTCAGCTTTCAGTAACCGAGCACAGTTGACCGTCACAATCTGCCCAGAGAAGGACCAAGGGTGAATGGCTAATACAACAAAGATCGAATCTGTGAGCCTCAGGAGGGCTAGACAGCACCTTCACACCTAGCAGCAGAGTGCAGTTCCTCCTGGTATGGAACAAGTACATGCAAGGAGAAGCAGACTCAGGAGCAGAGGGTACCTATGGTTTCTCATATTGTAGGACAGAACCCCAGAAAGCAGTCCCATATATGGGTAGACATGGGCTCACAATGGCACAGAACAATGCTGTGTGATGGGTATGCTCCTACCCCATTGGGATAGTGGTGGATCTGGATGTTGGAATTCTGATACATGGAGGTGAGGGCCATGCCATGCTTCAGCTCCTCAGTCAGGACCCGCCTGTTCACCATGTGGTAGCGAAGGGCATTGAGCAGCTCAATGTTGACATTGCTCACCAGGGAGTCCAGCACTTCCTAGAAAGAAGGACGATTTGATAGTTATGGGGCCTCAGACCCCAAGTTCAAGGGATGATTCCATGCTCTCCTGGGAAGCATGCTTTCTAAGCTCTAAGTAGACATAGGCTTCCCTTCCACCAAGAATCCCTCATTGCAAACAGCAAGGCCCGTCTCAGATGTGATGGATAGGGAGAGGCCCAATCTCTTCTTTGATGGGTTAAGGGAAAAACTTTCTGAAACAGTTGCTACAGTATCCCATTCTTCACACATGCCCAGGCTTTATGGGGTGGGGTGGGTCCCTGGAAGAGTCCTCTGGGCAGAGGGGGTTGTCTTACTGCTGGCAAAGAAGCCCAGGCATCATTGCTAGGGGCAAAGATGGTGAAGCTGCCAGGGCCCTCCATCTCAGGCCTCAGCTTCTCTGTGCGGTCCGTGTACAGCTGGGTGGTGGTGGATCCAACGACTCCCAGGGTCTCATAAAGATTTGAAAGTGGAAGCGCTGCAGGAACAGAGGACAAGAGAAGGATGACCTCTGGGAGCCACCCAACCAAAGTACTCCCCCTTCCTGCTCTGCCAGAGAGGCACGGAGTGAGGTGGGAGGGAAAGAAGGGAGTGGGAAGCCCAGGGTCCATAGCTGGGGAACTCAAAGCTTGCTATTTGTTTCTTAATATGACCCAGTGAGTCAAATGTCTGCCTATGTGAACACAGCTAATTGGTCATTTCTAATTATTTTAAACACAGCAGAGCAAAGCTTTTGCTCTCAGACATTTATATAATAAGAGAAGGAATGTACATCCAGAAATAGCTATCCTAATTTTAAACTAGTGTTATAGATCATTTAGTTATTATAGATTATTTAGTTATTAAAATTAGTTTCCTAATAACTTCTATTAGAATTTAACAACTGTAAATCTTTGAGGTACTTTCTGCATTTGAAGGTAATGAAATGTTATTTCTACAAAGCAGCACAGAGGAAATCCTTCCCAGGGAGCATACCCAATATTCTCTATAAGACTTCTGAAACCAGGGTGGAGAGGCTGAGCTCCCTTGTAAAGTCAAGCTCCTTTTCCCTTTTCATTCATTCCACTTGTCCTTCCATGAAGGTTACTAATGCCAAGACCCCACCCTGGCCAACCTCAGTCTCCTTGTGACATCAGTATCCACTCAACTGTCCCTCCCTCAAGTTTCAATCTCGTCTTCTTAATTAAAAAAAAAAAGACCTTCTATTTTAAAGTTAAAGCAAAACACAAACCCTGCTGCATAGTTCCAGAAGATATGTGACACTAAAAAAAGGGCTTGCTTTCTTTAGTGTCACATATCTTCTGGAACTATGTGACACTAAAGAAAGGGCTGGGGAAATGGCTGAGCTGTATTAGCACCTGCTTGGCAAGTGCAAGGTCTTGAGGTCGATCCCTGGCACAGGAAGAAAGGAAAGAAAGAAAGAAAGAAAGAAAGAAAGAAAGAAAGAAAGAAAGAAAGAAAG
>NDGN011553046.1:0-11841 GCA_002564285.1 Tympanoctomys barrerae | reverse complement strand
GAAAGAAAGAAAGAAAGAAAGAAAGAAAAAAAGAAAGAAAGAAAGGAAGGAAGGAAGGAAGGACTGTTAAGATTCACAGGTGGCCCACTGTCTTTGGCTCAGCTCTCGGTTGGCTTTTGGTGAGCTACTTTGCCCGTGGTTCTCTTCTCTGTCACTTCAGTAGGCCACATTTAGATACACAGTGAATTATGATGATTTGGGCTTCCCTGCCCAGCCAGAGACCAACATATCCTATCTGATCTCTAGTAGGACTGACAGAAACCAATGAGACACCAGACCAACCCTACTGGATGCATTGAGAATCACTGCTAGAGAGACAAGGCTGGGAGCCTACACGTGCTCAGGAGAGGCCTCTGCTAGAGTCAGGCCAGAATGGGAGAGCACTCCACTAGCTTGTTGAGGGGTCAGAAGGAGCATCTCAGGGAACCCATTCTCCATCCCTGGAATGGAGCTTAAAGGCCAGTGAACACATGGGAGAATGCTGATCCACCCTCACCCCACAGGCTCCCATCCAGACTCCACTGCCTTTTATGTGGGTGCCTCCTCTTGTACATCACCCTCCATCTGCACCCATAGGGCGAGCCTGGCTTACTCACCTGCTGGACAACCCTTCTCTCCTGGGACCTTCTCATACCCAGGACAGCACTCATAGCTGATGACTCTGTAACAAGATGCACACACTTGTGTCAGGCAGGGTTTCACTCTTCCTATGCCCTCAGGCCCTCTCCAGGCACAATCACCCCAGTGGCCAAGGAAGAGAAAGGCAAGCAGCAATCCCTTCTCCCAGGAAGTCACTAAAGAAATCATAATTGTGCCTTTCATTGACAAACAGCTATTTACTCCTGCTTGGCCCTGTAGAATGATCCTGATGGCTGTCAGTATCTACAAAACAGCTGGAGAACTGGATCGTGGCAGCTTATTTGATAATGTGGTAAAAGACACGGCTCTACCAAGGATTTATTTCAAACATAATGCCAGAGAAACCTGGTGGTTAGTGCATTGAGAAGGTAGCAGGGAGGAGTGGGAAGACTTGTACCAAATCTAATACTAGGCCAGCCACATGCCCAGCCAGCCCATCTCTTTTCTGGCTCTCGGTTTCCTTGTCTATAAAATGCATGTGTGTATGTGGCAGAAGGGGAGTTGGTGGGGAACTCATTGGACTAAATCTCTCATGCACTGCTGCTTCTCCAGTTCTATAACTAGAAAGGGTGGGGTATATGTGACTGTCAAGATTTTCTCAGTCTTCACAGTCAAACTTTAAGATAAAAATAAAGCTCTTACGGAGATGATTTTCTATTTAAATTAAAAATTCAGAATCAATGAAGATATGTTGTGGTTTCAAACTGAAAATATACAAAAGATTATATACTGAAGTATTCTCCAAACATACTCATCTTCCACCCCCAGAGGCACCAATATTGTCAGTTTCCAGGAGTCTCTGCATACAGATGAACACAGACCAGCAATGCACAGTTCTGACCCTTGAAAGTATTTGTTTAGGAAAACCAAAGGCTTTCTCTTCTCCTTACTTAATAGTGCCTCATGGGACACTGACCACCATCTACAGCCAGAGCTTCAGCCAAACCTCAGATTCTGGGGAAGTACAAAAGACTAGGAATTTCAAATACTTCAAAGAATGGCGAGTTCAGGAAGCCTGTTCCCAAAGAAGACTTGCTTTAAAGCCCAATCTCCACATTCCACTGATTCCTTAGGCAAGGAGCCACACTCTCCCTCCCCTTATTTCTTATACACGGATACGCCCTTTGAGATGCATGGAGTGGAACTGGAGTGCTGCCAGACTTGTTCATGTGTGATGTTTGATGGCATCATCAGGCGAGAGGTGAGCAGGATAGGAAGCAATGGTGGTGGGGGGACCCAGGGTGCACTCCATGTGTGTGGGGGTCTTGTCACTCCTGTGAATGCAACTGGGACTAACTCCAACTGCATACATCACATGGCTAGACATGGGCTCCCTGGAGAGGACTGAGGAGTGACAAATCATACACATTCTCTGTCTGCTCTCTTCCTGCTTCCTCTTCCCTGCTTCCTCTCCCCTTCCTCCCACATCTTTCTTTCTAGCCTTACATCTCTGCTTGTAACAGTTAAACAGGACGGATCTTGGCCCAGTTTTACCTTCAGAAATTAAGTCATCTTTGCAACTACAGAATTGGTTGATACACAACTTGTAAAGACAGCATGGTGCAAGAGAAACAGTCCCAGAATCAGGGGACTTGACGTATGACCCACCAGCAACTAGCAAGGTGACCTTGAAAGCCCATGTCTGTGTCTGGTCTCAGTTTCTTGATCTATATAATGGGGTGAAGTTAAACTAGATGATTTATCCATTTCCTCTAGTCTCACACTCACAGTTCTAGCCATGGGCTGATACCTAGGAGTACAGGGAAACTCTCACAGAGCAAGCGAACATGTGCCAACTTCTCCCAGCTAAGTCCAGGAAGAGGACCAAGTCTTGTCCCATAGCACCTGGGACATCTGTCTGTGAAATTCCAGGCTTATTTGATAAGTACTGTGGTTCTGTGGCTGGAACTGGGGAGGTGGGATTAGGCAGCCCCTCCTTAGTTTCCAAAAGTGGCTGTGTGAAATTCCAGGTTGGAGATCCACTAAATCCTCATCTCTGGGACCCCTGAGCACATAGGTACAGCCTATCTCAGTAGCTTAGCACTCCCAGCCAACCAGCCAAAGATTTGATTTCCAAAATGTTGGCTTCTGAGTTCTACTACAAAAACCATAGGAAAGCCAAACAGCTCAGTCAGTAGCCTTGCCAAGATTTCAGTGAGGACCAAAGAAAACCAACCTCCCAAATGTGAACTTCCTGGTTCCTGTGGGAGTGCGCATGTGCGCAGGAAACATAGCGAATGACGCCAGGAGAAAGAGAAGACTGTGGGGCTGGGGAGAAAGGGACAGATGAGAGTAAGAGAGTCCCAGCTAGGTGAAATCTAACTAGGATGGAATCAGAAAGCAAGCTGCAGCGCTGTGAGGGCAATGGGGTCTCTTAAGATTCTAGGTGGGCAGAGGCTGCCTTAAGATTCTTATACTTCAAGTCCATATTTTTGCTGTTATTGTTGCTTTTGACTATGTATACATTTGGGGAAAGCAGACTCCAACCCATGACATCTCTAGATGGCTCAGTCTATGCCTCTCAGCACTCCGTGCCTCTCCAGGCGGGCTCTCTGCACCCTCATCTCGCTGCAGCTGGACCGAGACCTACTGTCGGTCATACATGGAACACTTTCACAGCATGTTCCCCATGGCAGAAGATCAGTCTCTGAGGTCTCAAAGCCTCCCCAGCCAAAGGATTTCTCCTGGCTACCAGGTCATGGATCTCTCCCATGGAGCTCTCTCTTAATCTTCTTCCTCTCTGCCCTCCTGGGAACAGCAGCCTTATGGCATGTGATGGCCCCATTGCTGACAGGTTCCCTGCTTCCAGATGTCCTAATAATACTATCCCTTCTCAGGACCAACCTGCATTGTCCCATAGAAGTGGAGGGCAACCAGGGATTGTAGACTGAGAGGAAGGCTCTTTCAGATGATCTGGACCAGAACTTCCTGGGCTCAGTGTTCACCACAGTCTGTCCTGCCTCCCAGGCCCCAGCTCCCCCTTGGCATGGGCTCCGGTTTGGGGAAGAACACAGAAATTTAGGGGAGATTGGCTGGGGATGAGCACAGGGCCTGGGTCTGATATCACCTAGGATGAGTCTAGAACGTAAGGAAACCATGAAGAACCTCCTGTCTGTGCTCCCCGGTTGCGAGGGGCTCGTGCATGCAGAGGATCAATCTGTTGGTCTCTAGACCTCCCCTGATCTGCTAAAGCTGTTCTGCTTAAGTGCTCCTGAATTCTCCTTGGCCAAAGTCAAATAAAGAAAAACCTCAAGCCAGAAAAACATCCCTTCTGGGGCAGTGAGCTGCTAAATACCTTGGTTTAGCTTCTCAATACACAGGAATAATTTGAGGAAGAAAATGAGAGAGTGTGACTGATTCCAAAGGTCATTGAAATTAAATGAAGGGCTGGCAAAAGGAGCGCATCAGCCCAAGGCCTGAATGTAGGGATGCATGAGAAGCTGTCCTCTGCTCCCCTCTAACATGCTCCCTCAGGACTGGGCAGGGAGAAGTACTGGTAGCTCTCTCCCCATAGCAGTTTTCCACAAAGTCAACGCAAAGTTCACAGTCACTCTCCAAGTGTACTTCACAGGTTCAGTCTGCTCTCCTGGCTGTAAATGTGCAGGCATTGCCTCGACTTCAGGAGGAGATAGCGCAAGGAGTGGAACCTGAGAGCCTATTCCTGTGACAGAAGGTAAACCATTCAGCATGGCCTGGTTTCCGAGCAGAGTCACAGAGCAAACCCAGACCTGTGGCGTCTAGACATTGGGCATACCCCACAGACTGCCTGCCTGGGGCGGTTCTAGTTTTATTTATTTATTTTTTTCACTCCTGGCCTTGGGAAGGTGAGTGAGCTGATTCTTGAGGTCTCCAATAGAAAATCTAGCTTGCTTTAGACAATTGCCAGTAAGCCTGTACCAATGTCACTACAGCACATGCCAGCCTGGGTGGTGCTGAAGATGAAGACTTCAGAAAATTGGGACATATTTTGTGCAATTGCTTTTATGTGGTATTTGGGGACCTCTAGGATGTTGAGATTGGTTCCTGTAGCAGTCATCAAATAAGGACTTTGGAGGTGCACTGCAGGAGGTCCTTGTGACCTCACAAGGGGAGTGGCAACTGCGGCCAAGTTGGTGCCAGGCAGGCCAGAGGTCAGGGGCTAGCTCAAGGCAGCCTTGTCTCTGGGACTCACAGCCACAGGTTTGGGGGCCACACGGAGTGACCCTCCCACTTGGGAGTCTCCTGTGTCTTGCTGCTGTCTGGCTGCTTTCTGAGGCAGCACACAATATGGAAGATGAATCTCCCCTACAGGCCAGCGGACGCGTTTGGGCAGCATGCTCGCTGGGCTCCAGCTCTCCCATCTCAGATAGGCTCACAGTCACCCTCAGATCACAGAGAAGCTATAATATGGGTGGGCCCACACACAAGAAGCCCTAACAGAAGCTTGGCATGTATTGAAGGTCCAATTATTGAGCTTCTTCTAAAAAATCCAAACAAGCAAAAGCATGACTGTTCATGTTGAAACTTTAAAATGGAAACTAGGCTAGTAACTTCATTGAAATCCGTGTCTTCTAGGAGACCAGAGATTGTAACATACTGTGGTAAATAAGTCCTCTACAGCACACTAGTAGAACTCAAAAGACAGGGCCTGTATTCAATTCTATAGTTTGTTGTAATAAATTACTATAGATTTCATAATTAAGAAGTACACATTTATTGCACAATAGTCAGCATCAGGAGTTGGCCTCATGGGACTCAAATAAAGAACAGCATTCCACCCAGGGGCTGTAGGGATCACCTCTTCTTTGCCTTTTGCAGCTCTTAGAGGCTGCTGCATGCCTTTGATGGTGGCTTTATCTGTCCAGCTTCAGCTTTAACTATCACATTCCTTCTCTGACTCAGCCCGTGTGGTCTCCCTCCTGTAGTGGGGAAACCTATGTTCACACTGGACTCGCCACATAATCCATGACAATTACATTCTCACCACATCCTTAACTGAATCACATCTGCAGAAAAGTCCCTTTTTGTATGTAAGGTAACATATTTGTAATTCTGCAGATCAGAAGGTAGGCATCTTTGAGGGAAAATTGTTTTTCTACTGAAGACAGATCTTTATGGATACAACATTTGCGTACATGCCATGTGCTCAGCTAAGCAGCCTCCTGGTCTGAAGAATGGTCTAGAACCTTCAGGAGCAATGGCCAACAGAGTGTTTGGTGAATCTCTGGTGTTGGGTGCATGTTCACTTTGGAGTGGATTATCCAGGGGGTGCCAGCTAGTTGAACAGTTAAATATGAATCCAGGAAGGGGGCATGGTGTGGGTCTGCAGACGGCCTACAGGGCCTTCCACTGCTCTCTTCTCTTTCTTCTCAGGTTCAAGATAATGGGATGCAGGAAAGGGAGGAGAAGGATGCCTCCTCTTCAGCTTCATGTCAGACGACTCTGAGTGCCCTTCCCAGAGAACACACTACCAGGTGGAAAAGCTTGACCATGTCCCAGCTGCATTCCATAAAAGTTAAATCTTACAAGCTTCTTTAATATACTGTCAAAGAATTGCTTATTTTGCCTCTGGGTAAAGCAGCCTTGCTACTACAGAAATGGGAATGCCCTGCCAGCCATCTTGGCTCCAGGGGACAGCATCTACATTTGTGAAATGTATTGCTCTTGGGACAATTTCAGGATGGACAGCCCCATTCTTCCAACTTGCTAACTTTCACATCAGCCCTCCCTGTGCCATGTTTGTGACAGCTGAGCTCTTGCTAAGACTGTGGCACCCCCATGATGTCACCTCCAACCTGGCTATAATTAAACAGACTTCTCCCTCAGGGCTCGCACAAAAGTAGGCTATTGAGAGGCAGCCAGGCTTGCTGGCCACAATTTCCTGCACCTTTGCTGACTCATATAAAAATTTTATAGTTGCCAATCAAACCGGGTTCTGAAATCATAGAGTGGGGTGCCATCTGCCTCCCTATTCCTTTCTGTTTGATTAGCCATTGTAGCACTCTAGTGCTCTTTAGGATCTGAAATGAAGGGTAAAGTGAATTTTCAAGTAATAAAATTCATTCAAGCCCTCAAGTAGAGGTCCACTGGTAACCACTTCCTGCAATGAAATCTATATGTCCACTTGACACGATGAACCCACCTCAGATTCTTCTTTTTGGGAACTGAGGAAAGCTATTGTGGTACCATAGCCTCACCCATAAGGACTGTGCTGAGTGTGACCAGTCCCCTTTCCTCCCTGAGGTGGACTCCAGAGCCTCACAGCAATAGACAAGTTCTTGTAGGTTTCTGTCTCAGAGGCCTGTCCTTGTGTTTCTGTGTGATCTTATACAACAAGGTCTTCACCCCAAAGAAACTGAGTGGGTGCTGCTTCTGTTCTATTTTCAAGTTCTAATTTTCCTTCCGGTTTTGAACCCCTTGGAGACATGTGCTACTGTCCTATTCTCCATGATGCTTTACTTCCTTTTATCCCAACACACACATCTGCTAGATCCTCTTCTCTGGAGTTCTACTGAGAAAAAGCTCATTGCCCAGGCTGGCCTGGCTGAGACAGTCCTTTCTGCTTCGAGCACCACCCAGCTTCCATTTCTCAGCCTGGTGTTCATCCAACTACACGCATCTAGGACCTATCTCCTGGAGATACACCACTCCAGTCAGCACAGTCTCTCCCTGAACTAACTTACCAAGCACACACAACACTTAACTCTGGCCATGTGGTGGTCAGGGGACACACCCTCAGGATCTGTCTCAGGTGTGCAAATGTACCACAAACTGCCCTTGGCAATGGAGGACAGGCAGACATGAGTTCAGCCTCTTCCTCCTTCCCTCTGAATTCTCTTCCAACTCAGTGCCACCTCCTAACACCAGGTGTGATGGTCCAGGAAGGGACTCTGTCCTGGATCCTGAAGTTTCCTATCAGTGCACACTTTTCTCTCCTCATTTCCTCTTTTTTTCCCAAAACAATTGCCACAGTGAGGAGTTGAAGGGTATCTTTTCCTTCTGGCTTTGCCAGAGTGGGTCAATAGCTGGGCCCAGATACTGGGCTTTGCCTGACTCAGCTCTAAATCTCACCTCCGCACCACACACCCATACACATCTTCCTTTCCCGGGAACATTTTGTTAGCACAGCTCTGTGACTTTTGTCTTGTGCTGGCACATACGTGGAGAAAGATGCAAGAGCCAGTGTGACTCACTGCCCACCAGTGTCAGCCTGGAGGCTGCTGAGGAATGCTGCCAGCTACTGTTAGCTGGATGGGCACTGAAGCATGGCAGGTACCACCTGGTTGTAAGTTTGATATCACAGGTAGGTCCCGTTCTTTGAGAAATCAAGACTCACCAAATGGTGGGACTCTGTGAAATCCAGGGCTCTGAGATATAGAAGAACTGTTTGTCTGGCACAGGCACCTTGGTCGCCTTCTAAAAAGCAATGATCTGGGGCCTAGTTCTGTGTTTAGTTATGTGACTAACTGTTTATTTGGGCAGATAATTTCAAAAGCAATCAGTACCAAAGGTATTATTATATTGTAAACTTGGGCAGCATAGAAGAATGTATGGTATAGAATTTGCATAACTTCTTTTTGTTCAAAACAGAAAAGTATTATTGCTGAGTCTGATGCTTTCTTCCAGGTTTACTAAAATGTGCCCTGTCTTGTGCAACTCTTACCCTGAAGCTGGGCTTTTGGTCAAGGAAGGAACCAGCTTCCACAGACCTGTGCTACACAGGCTTCTAGGGAACTGCTGGTTTCTCCAGCTCTGCCATGATTTCTAATTTGTCTTGATTCAGATGAGGATTGATAATTGCCGAACATAACGAGAGTCACACATTGGGATACTTGTTTCCAAGAACATTTTAAAGGAAAGAACACTTTCCCTTACTTCACTTGGTACTAACTTGGAGGAAGTGGCTGCTTGGAAACAACACCACAAGCAATAAATGCAAAAACCCCTAACACTGGAAAAAGTTCAGAAGAAGGGCTTAGAGTCTCTTAATCCTCCTATTGTGCAGACAAGAGGAAGGCCGGACCCCATAAGTGGCTCAGAAGGTTGTGCACAGCATGCTTTCTTCACTTTAAGAGATCAACTGACAGCACCAAAACAGATTAGCTTTCCCCAGAACTCTGTCAGAGCGCCTCTCCTACCTTGTTCCTAGCAGGCAGCTAGGCAGTGGGGGTGAGGGCTGCCTCCTTTCATGCTGACAGGGATGCCAACAAGCCCTACCAACACTACACCAGTCCACACCCTGTGGGCTGCTCCTTTCTGTCTGTGGGGTCTAGATTTTAAAATTCTGGGAAATAATAGGTGTAAAATGAGCAGTTACTATATGAAGGATATCATATTTCTTCTCTCATGGACATTATTTCAATCAATCATCATAACAAGGCAAGGCCTTTAATTCTTTCCACTTTACAGATGAGGCAGCTGAGGGTCCTAAACATTAATCCTCCCCACATAAGGGACAGATCTAGAGGTGAGTGGTCTGAGTTGGGAGTCTGAGCCTCGATCTTAATAAGCAACGCTGTCTCATTGTGCGTATATTTCTAGGCACTCTGAGTCTTTTTAAAATATTCACCTTAGCACTGCAGGCCAGCGGTGGTCTTCAGGATAAGTTTATCCACAGGATAAGTTCTTTCCCAGAGTCACATGCTCATAACATTTCCACTGAATGTTTATATCATTTGGTAAGAACTGAGAGAAACACACACACAAACACACACACACACACACAAAAAAAATACACACACACTATTATATGCTTATTATGAACTTACAGTCCTTAACAATGTATCCAAGTTCTTGTCAGCAGCCTTAAAAATGAAAAACAAACTGGCTAGCTTCATAGAGGGCCACTCCCGAGCTTGCAGCGCCCTGACATGCCTGCACAGGCATCCTCATGGCTCCTGAGGCAGCCTGGCCCTTCTCAGGAAGGCTGGCCCTGCCTGCAGGCACCGGCAGCTGGCGCACATGCCTCGTGGCCTCCCTAGTGCCTGGGAGTCCAGTGGTGACAGATACTCACGTGGGCTTGCCGCAGATTTTCCTCTGGTACCACTGCTTGCAGTTGGTGAAGTACTTCTTGTTGGTGCCGATGATCTTCTGCACAGCACACACATTGGCGCTAGAAACAATAGAAACACTGTCAGCGAGGTGTTCAGCAGGAGCAGCTACCTTGCCGCCTTTCGCATTGTGATGGCCTTCCCAGGCTATGAGAACTATCAAAAAAAAAAATGGAGAAGAGATAGCCATTCAGCTGGGGTGCATAGGTTTAGGGTAGGTTTTGGTCCCATGTGCCTGGATTCCCATTAGCCCCCATGAAAGCTTCCCTTCAAAACATTGGCCAAGTCTGTCCTCTCCACCAATATAACTTCATGCATGAATCGTACTTTCATGTGGACAATTGGTAAGTGTAAACAGAAGCACCTTAAAACTTTTAGATTACATGTTACAAACCAAGAAAGCTGTCAAAGTGGTGTGCTTGCTAAGCAGAGCATCTGAGAGATACCCCACCTTTCCCTGCACCCACACACCACACTGAACATGTACTTTACATGCCAGGGTGTGCTGCAAGCTTGGTCTTATATAGAAACCCCAGCATCTCCCAGACAACTCCACATACAGACATACTCTATGTGCCTTGCCTCGCTGGCTGGCTCCCAGACACAGCCCACCAAGAGTGTCCACCTGTAAGCCAGGGAACATGGCCAGCTGCTGTTAGGACAGCTGTCATCAGGGGTGCTTTCCAGATGACTTCTCAGTTGTGACTAGACCCCAGCCCAAGTCCCATAGACCTCAGAAAGCTTTCCTCCACTGTTTGCAGGACACCCTCCTTTCCATCCTTGGACCTGGGATGCATCCATGTATGATGCTGCTAACAGACCCTACCACTTATGTGGGGCAGGCAAGAAACGTAACCACTGGTACACCAAACAGACCTGTCCCTATATGTTCTGAGCAACTTCCTGCAAAGGTGAGAGGAGTCAAGGCTGGACAGGTTGCCCTAGTCCCAGCTGGTTCTCACCAAATGACCATGGCCTCCAGAAGGCTTCTGCAAACTTGGCTTCTCTGTTCGCTGCCAAGGGTTCACAGGTTAGACAGCCCCTAGTAATTCCTGAAGAGTTCCTGCCAACCACACTCCAGCCCTAAGTCCTACTCATCTTCCTGCAGTTCCAGAAGTCCTTCCATCTCACCAAGCAGGAAATTACTACTGTCGATGAATTCTTTGCAACTTTCCGTAGGCGCCTAGTGCATCTTCAGTGAGTCTCTGTGGATGTGGCTCCAACATTCCTCTGCAGACTGAGTTTCCACTGCAGCTGCCCTTCGTGAGAGGAGCGGAGGCCGGGGGCAGCCCTAGCCTTCGTCCTCTCATACTGGGAGTGTGGGTGAGCCACACACGCAGGAAAGTTATACTGAAGCATAATAAAGCAAGCAAGCCATATCTGGGCCTTTTGCCTCTAGCCTAGCAGCACTGCTTTGCAACTTGGACTTAAAAACCAAGTGTTTCAGGAAGCTCAGTTGAGTTTCCAGTTGCTGATGTGCGGAGGTGCGGTTGCATTTTTACTTCTCCTTTAGTATTTTTTCCCCTTCTCTATGGCAACATAGATATGGCTGGGAGCCCAGAGACCATGTCACAGTTACTAACCTCCCAAATGTGTTCTGTGTTTGGATAAAGTCACTCTGTCTCACTAAGCTGTAGTTTCATCATCTGTAAAATGGGAACAAATGTAATAGATGTTGTTGTGCTATCTGGAAGATGAATGCCAAAGTGCTGGTGGGAGGCACAGTGGTGCTCCTGAGCAAGGCCCAGTGATCACCCCCCTCACAGTGTGGAGTGCCCCGCAAGTGCTTCAGCTGAGAAGGCTTGCCATCCCTTTCTAGCCTTCTCACTTTGGATCAGGAGTTGGAGCTTGAGCAAGGTCATTTGTATAGGCATCTCACCCATGTGTACAGGATCAGGTAGCCCTGTGGTACTTTCAGGGACATGTAGATCAGAGCAGATGCCACCAAGCCTACAACTATTCACCTCAGCGCATGTGCCTGTCCATCCTGATCTCCCCAGGGGAGGAGGTGCCCAGTGACTCCTCGACCATTCTGTCCTTCTCTGGCCACTGTGGCTCTTTCCAACTGCACTGCAAGAAGCTAACCAAGAAGATTAAGCTGCAGGGCTGTGATTGGGAAATTAACATAATATCTGAAATTGATAATAAGAGAGTATCTGTATTGTTTTTTTTT
>NDGN011553043.1:12399-25326 GCA_002564285.1 Tympanoctomys barrerae | reverse complement strand
AAAAGTTACATTTCTTGTTATATAGGTATTGCTTTATCTTGGTCTTAACCATCCAGCAGAAAACTATGAGATGAACTATAGAAAGTAAAGCCACATTAATATGCTGAGCTATAAAAAGCTCAAATCAACAACTTCAGACATTGCCAGTCTTACAGAAAACACACTACTATTATGGACTACTGGACTCTATTGGGAGACTCTGCTGAATTCAAGCACCTACAGTATTTAAATGCCAATGGAGTGCCCTTCTTTGACAAAACTAACCAAAAAAGTGGGATAGAAATATACAACTCCATTCTCTTAATTTAATGACTAGAGTGATTTGTTATAATACTGTTTGAGGCAAGATATCAGGTCTGCATCTTGTCCAATGAATAAACACTAAGACAACAATATGCAATATATTAATTATTGACAATGTGACAGTAATCAGTTTTGAAACTGTCTCATTGATATTTGTTTCTCAATAAAATCATTTAAAATAGAAATATGTACTATAAAAAATAAAAATAAAAAATGAAAGTTCAAGTTGCTAATTTTTTCGCGTGCTATTTATCAGACAAAGTTGCTTGTTCAGAACTCCTTAGATTCTAAAATAGCCTAATTCTTGCATTGCTGTAGACATCTTTCATTTATCCATTACTTTTTGATTCATATATTATACCAACAAATGTGTATGGATGCCTTTGATCTGGATATGGCTTAAGGACCACTATAGAGATTCATCCTCACCTTATTAAAACACACTGGCTCCAGCTGTAAAGAGAAAATAGAGCATCTTCCTCTTATATGACAATTAGTATGAGCATGGTTTTGTTTTAAACTCAAAACATACCCACCTCTCCAGCTGTACATGGCTGCTTGAGTAAAGAACAAAAGTGTTCAACTATTAAAACCATCTACTTCAAAGAGTTACAACCGTACCTCTTAACATAAATGCTCTAAGGCTTTTACACTGCTGCTTCCTGTATTTAAAATGATTGGTTGGCCTCTTTTAATGGCTGCGATCCTTCTTGTTATTTCATCCACAATCAAAGGATAGTTTTCACTTAAACCTTAAATGATTATCAGATTTTTTTCTTGCATTTACATCTCATATTTATTTTCTCTGTATGGTATACTTTCTCATTTACATAAAAAGAGAACTTTATTTTTCTTACTTTAGTTTTGCAAACATCTAGAAGACTACCAGGCATGTATGCAACACTCATTTAATATCTTTAGATGAATATTGATGAAGTTACTGCTTCAGTTGTCTGTATTGTTTTCCTCAACAAGAAGGTGCTGATAAAAATAAATAACATCTTTATCAAATGATTTTGTGAGTCTCCACCAGGATATTACACCTATTTAATGAAGGCATTTTTTGCTATTAAGGGTCCTTGCACAGAAGAAACTTTCAATATGTTTCTCAGAATGCGTGCAAAGCAGATGCTTCTGTGGATTCCTCATTGATTGCTGTCCTGTGTTCAGGGTGGGGTCACATGATGTGTCTCAGCCACATCAGAGACATGCGGTCTACTGGTCTCCATTTTTCATTAGAGAAATTGAGGATGGAAATAATAACTCAGAATTTGTAAACAAGGTCTCTGGATTATTATATATAAAAGACTAAGAATTTCTATTTTATATACTTAAATTAATGAATGACCAAGGAGTAGAATTCTTTTCTAGTGAATTCACAATTGTTCAATGAAGAAACATTCATAGTGCATTTTGAAGTTCAAACCTATACATGCAACTTCTTTTCCCCACTCAGGTGAAAAAAAGTATCTCTTAAGAAATCAGTGTGGGGAAAATCACTTGTTTTGAAGCTATCCTTTCTATAACCTTTTTATTTCTTGTTCTTGCCTCAGGCAGCAAATGCTCCCTGTTCAGTTACAGAATGATATCTACCCTCTTTAGCAGCTTTTTTAAATTAAAATAGAGCAAAGATAAAATAATCCAAATATATCCTGTGTTTTATATTTGCTTTTTTGTTATTCTTTTTTATTAAGTAGTCCATGGTTATAATACAGGCTTCTGCTATTTCTTTTGGAAATTGGTACATCTATATAACACATATTCATAATTTTCATCCTCTAACTCAGCTGATCCTTTCTTCCCCATCTCATCATCTCCTTTCTCATCCCTAAGATTCTACCTTCTAAAATAAAAGTTGAGAATGAGAATCTTAATATAAAATGTTGTGCCTTTTATTTCTGAGAATAAAATAAATTAAAAGTTTGGTCTCAGAGAAAAAGAACTGCAGTGACACATTGTTAGACAAATAATTTCATACATTTGGGGATCTGATTTGTAGTGTTCCCATGAAATCAAATCAAGACTGATCCTCGGGCAAATTAAATTTAAAAGTTTTCTGAGAATGAGGAGGGGATTTGATTCTGTCTGGGAAAAGAAAAATATAAAAAGGTGTTACAGGGCATGTAATATAAATACTGATGGCTTTACAAAGGAATAGCTATTGGTCTTGAAGGTATCTGCTGCTTTTTCATGTAACATTTCTCCTGTTGCTAACAATCCTTTGTCACCTTACACAAGCAAAGCAAAAATTTTTGCAAAGTTTTGAAGCAGTTCAATCTTTTTCTTTTTTTCTTGTTTTATGTGTTTGGTGTAGGGTCTCACTATGGAGCTCGGACTCATAGTCATCTCCCTGTTTTCAGCCCCCCAGCACTGGGAATACAGGCATTTGCCACCATGCCTGGTCTTGGTTGTGAGTTCAGCACACCCAGGGGCAGGTGCGGCATGTGAGATCGGGGATGCAACCCTGGTCCCTGCATTTGCCAAAACAGGAGCTTAGTCCACTGAGCTGTATCACCAGCCTTTGTGCAAAGTTTTGGGAATAGGGTTGGTTTTAGTTTGCTTATAAGTTTGTTCCTTTTATTGGACAGAATTGCAGTACCACACATTTCTAAGTCTTGCTTGTGATCATTAATTTTTGGTGAATAAATATGATTAAAATATTGAAATATGTCAGTATTATTAATTGAGCTCCAATTCAGAAGCAACCATCTCACAATATAGTCTCTTCGCTGCCATGTAACCCACTTGCTCTGCTTGGGTTTTATTAGAGCACAATTCCTTTCATTGTCTAAGACGAAGCAAACGATAGAATTCCTAGTATTAATGGCAAATATATGCAGATTACTTACAATTTATATTATGCATTTAAAACGTAACTGAAAATTAAAATTTATATAGTTTCTTTTCTTTTCTTTTCTTTTGGGGGTGTATTGGGGATTCATTTCATGACCCTGCGCTTGCCAGGCAAGAGCTTATTCTACTGAGCTATCCAGCCCTAAAATTTATATTTAGTAATACTAGTATGTAAATATTATCATTTACAAGTTTGTATCAAATATTCTTATTGTATACTTAATTTTATGTACTTTATATGTGCAGATTGAATTTTGTACTTTGTAAGCACCTTAATTAATACATATTTTTAAAATTAATTATTACCAAATGTAAGTTCTGTAAGTAAATTGAGAGTTGCTATTGAAAGGTAGAGACGGTGGACTAATACATAATATCAATTTGAAATGCAGAATTGTATTTTATTTTACTATATCCCTCTTTATCTTGGAGAATTCTTAGTTACTGGTTTGGAATCTTTGCCACTGGCAACATGTATATGATCTTTTATCTCTTATCAAATATTTATTTTCATTGAGGTACATTTTCTTTTGTTCAACAAATATAAATAGATAAATTAAATAAATGATATGAAGAATTAGTTCCCTCTTCTATATGGCAAAGTTCCTATTTTAACTTTTCATCTGTTAGGTACATACGTGTGGTTTTAGTGATTTTAAAAATATTATTTTTTCTATTTCTCGCTTACTAAATTCTCTGGTTTTTCTTAAATTGAATTGCTAAGGAAAATTGGCTAGAAAATATGTGTTAATGAATTCTCAATTCCTTAACAGGTTTTTAATGAAATAAAAAGCTAATTTCCTCAAGATAAGTATTACATTACTTATATTACTCAGAAATAAACTCTCAAATTACATTTATAATTGTGTAATTTTTTATAAGTATTTAATGGTTATATAATAAGATTTCTAAACTATCTTGAATTGTCATTTTAAGTTGCATAATTGGAAATGATAATTTTACATAGAATTATGAAACTAAAACAACTGAATGTTTAAAGACTCTACTTTCTTTAACATACTTAAAATGTAATGCTTAAAATTAAAATTAATATAATGCTTAAAAATTTTATAATTAAGGAATTAATTTTGGGGACTATCAAGAAATGAGCTTTTGGGCCGGCCAAATAGCTCAGCAGATTAAAACACCTGCAAGCAGGTTCAGGTCCAGGGGTTCGATCCCCAGGCCTGCCATGCTGGCCCCACCCTAGGAGTGCACTGAGATAGTAATTGAGACTGGATATGGTGGCGAGTGCCTGTAATCCCAGCTCTTGGGAGGCTATAAACAGGCACATCACTATGAGTCCGATCTAGTAGTGAGACCCCGAAGACCTTGTAGACCTTTCCCTAAAAATACAAAAAAAGAAAAAGAAACAAATGAGCTTTTGATTGAAAATATTTTAATATTACCATATGAAATAACAGATATCCCATCATTTGGCATCTGTTACTGTATACATATATAGGAGTCAGTAATGTGACATATCTTAATAAGTGATACAGCTTTTATAAAAGTGAAATAAAAATGTGTCTGTAGCCCCAAGAGCAAAATACTAAAATCTATATTAACCTATATTCTACTTAAAAAGGATCCCTTTTCTTCTCCTGGATTTCTGTAAATTCTGTGCTGTAGATGGTAGGTTGTCATTTCAGTTTTTTTAAGACTCCTCTCATTATGTTAAAATGTGTTGCATGGTATATTTTTATTTATGTTGCAGGGCAATATTAACTATAGATTATAAATTATATTTTTCTCCATGAATGTGTGTGTGTGTGTGTGTGTGTGTGTGTGTGTAGATGTGGTTGGAGACTAGACCTTTCTTGGGTTATAGAAATGCAAAGCCTCTGTATTATTCTTCCTAAAACCTCAATGAATCAGGATTTTTTATAGAAACACTGTAGAATGAAAGATATTCTGTCTGATGCTTAGGACATTAACATTGCAGAACTTAATGATCTGTCCTTAGGTCACCATTTTTAGTTCTTCTGTGTCCTTACTGGAAGATTCTGCTTGATGTGTGTGGCAGCTGGAAATGTGAGAATTTCTGTTTCTCCTCTTATGTGATCATATCCTCAAGAATTTAAAAAAAGACCTATGTGCTTACATTTTAAATTTTTATTCCCAGTCTATATCTCATTCAGAAATTTTTGCTTTTAAGTAAACAATGATTTGATACAGTAAATTTTGAAATCTAATGGGCTTTGGTATTTGATGATGTGCATCAGCTATGCACTGATCACCTCCAGGCACACTTCTCCTATTTCCTGTCCCTCTAACTCTTCATATTTCTAGCAATTTCTTTTTACTTTCAGGTTGACTTTCTCTTAAAGTTTAATATATGAGAGAGAACAGGTGAGACTTGTCTTTTTGTGTCAACTTGCTTGCTTTACATATCCACCAGCTCTATTAATTTGAGTGCAAATGATAGGACCGCATTCCTCTTTTTAGCTGACCATTGTTCCCTGGTGTGTATGTGTCACATTTCCTTTGCCCAGCCGACTTCTCTTGAGGTCTATTTTCATTCAGTATGAGTTATTGTAAATAGTGACACCACAAGTATGGTACACATGGTCATGTTGATATCTGCTGTTTGTTTTTTCTTTAACCAGGAATCGAATTCAAGAACTTGTGTTTTCCAGGCAGACTCTGCACTACTGAGCTATATTCCAGGACCTCACATAACTCTTTTGTATGCTAACTTAATTTCCTTAGTGCATACTCCTAGGAGTGCAATAGCTGGATTATATTGTGACCTCACTTTTGGTTTCTGAAAAAAAATCCATACTATTTTCATAAAGGTTGTACTAAATTTTCATTTCTACCAACAATGTATCAAGGTTCCTGCTTTCTCTATGTGATCATCAATTTTGTTATTTTTTGTGATAGCCATTCTAACAGAGGGTAGAATATGGTAATGCCAGCCAAAATTTACTTCTACACCTTCTGAACCAGTGATTTTGTAGGAGGAAGCAGGCTTGCTTGAGACTCAGTGCTTCTTTATGGATATGAGAGCAGAAGAATCTCAATATTCTTTCTCTTCTCAGGAATAGGAATGACAGTAACTGCACACACAACTACCTTCAATCCTGACAAAAACACACACAAATGACTATTACTCTGGTCTCATAGGGAATACCCTGATTCAGTGGTTCTGAAGATAACACTGGTCACTACTGTATTGAAAAGCATGTTCCCCTCAATGTACTTCCTGTTCTTAGTAGGTTTAAGTCAAAGTTATCCCACTGATGCAGCCCCATCTTTTGAGGTGACTATTGGAGGCAATACAGCATAATGTCTGTGGAATCCCAGGGCTGGGCGTAAGGGCCCGTTCCTGGTAACTAGAGTAGTCTAAGTTCAAAAATAATTCCCTTACCAACATGGATCCTGGTTAGCATGCTGAGGGATCACTGGGAAATCATGTTTATCACCTTTCCAAAGACAGATTAGTGTGAAGATTTCAGGTCTTGTCTCCTTAGGTTATAAGTCTCTAAGGGCCACAAAGCACTCCAAAAGCTAATGTCTCCAGCACCTGATATAGTTTTCTGAGACTCTTTTATTCACTTATACAAGAGATCCTATTCCCTAAGCTGGGTGGCAGGTAATGGGATATTTTAATTTTCTTACTATGCTGCTATTCTGGGTCTACATTTCCATGTTTTCTGCTGTTGATTTTGTGCTTTGTCATGGTCACTCACCTCAAGGTGCAGCTAAACACCTGTTCCTCTGGCTCTTTTTTTTTTTCTTTCTTTTTGGAGGAAGATAGATCCATGCTGAGTACTTCTATTTAAGCATCTTATAATGATCTTTTTTTTTTTTTTTTGCTTTTCAGAACCGGGGATTGAACTCAGGCCCTTGCGCTTGCCAGGGAAGCGCTTATTCCACTGAGCCATCTCCCCAGCATGATCTTCAGATATCTACCTCTATTCTACTTCGGTGGCCTATATTTGGTGTAGAAAACTAAATTGACAGTTCTCTACTTACTACCAAACTGTTCCTCTCAGTAGTTCTCTTTCATCAGTGACATCTCTGCTTTGCAATTGCTTGAGACAAATGTTTCCCAACTTTGTTTTAACTGCTTTTAAATATGGACAAATGTAAAGCAGTATTAAATTCATAGAAATTGAACACAAATATGAAATCATTCTCATACACACTCTGTCCCTACATACACTCTTCTATGACTGTCAACATTCAACATGGGTGTGGTTCGTTGACATATAACATCAACTACAGTTAAAATTTACCTTTGGATTGACTGTTAGTGTTACACATTCTACTGGTTTTGAAAACTACATATTAGCACTATCTCACATTTCACACTTGGGTATCACAGATTTCTGTATCTTCTGTATCTATTAGTATCAAGAAAGGTTTAAGATCACCTTTACCAGGGATCTCTGGTAATTGTAATAGAGTCAGCTAATCTGACTTAACTCTGTCATTGTGTACTCCACACAACAGCAAGAGAGGTTTTATCTTTTAGCTTTCCATATTTTTTTCTTATGTCATTTCTTCTCTTTTGCCATCTGTGAGCTATTTACTTATACTACCCTTCTTACACGTGGTAATCAAAGCGTGTGTTGCCTCTTACCAGGGCCTTTACATTTACTGAGAGATTTTTATTCCATTTGTAACAAGTGTAATCTTTAGTGTTATGCTGATTGCCTTAAATTTTATCTTTAAAAGTTGAGAATCCATTTCTATTCTACATGAGTATACTATTCCCTCTGCATTATCATTGCTGCATGCTTGCGTGTGTTCCTGTAGCCTCACATTTTTTTTTACTAGAATCTAGCAGCCAACAAGTAAAATAACTTATCTTCTTTTTAAAGGAACTGTCTGTAGGACCTGAACACAGCCTGAAATACTCCAATATAATATTTTCAAATTACTTATTCAAAATAAATAATTTTGACTAAATGTTCCATGGATGGAATTCTGATCTAAGTATCAAGATTATTTCATGAAAATTGAGATATTGAGACTCTTTTCTGGAAAAGAAAAACGAGAAAGATACTAAAATTTAAGAACAATGGGTAAAGGTTTTGAATTCACAGAAGACATAAAAACCAATAACCAAATAAAAAATATTGACATTAACATTTAATAATACAAATATTAAATATGATTTGACACAAAAAATTCACAGGACAGTATAAATTTAAAAAATATTGACATCAAATATTAGAAAGAAACTTTAGCAAATGAAATTCTCATATATATTTGTAAGGCACATAAAATCATATAATCATTTAAGGAAATTTTTATTGGCTTGTAGAAAGCAAATGATATTCACAGCTTTTTCTATCATAAAAAAGTTAAGATGAATGTAACACAAGCCCACACCTCCACACAAAACATGGGTATGAAAATATCTATAATGTTTTATTCATAATTAAAAATATTTATCAAATACAAACAAGCTAATACGTAAACAATAAATGTTTCTCAAAATCACCACCTTGAGCAAAAGAAACAAGGAACAAAAGGAAGCATATTTCTCCCTACAGGAAACTCTAAAACAGGAAAATGTAATATGCACCGAGAGAAACACATTCTAATTACCTAGAACCAAAAACAAAATAGACTTTTACCAAGGAGTCCACTGGGACCTTCAATAGTGATGAAGATATGACTCTGGTGATTAATTACAATGCAAATTTCTGCATGTGTCAAATGCTACAATCCATATATAAAGATCAAGGTGTTTCATCAAATGACCATTACACATGGGTGGTTCAGAAAGTAAAAGATATATTCATTTAGTATATAAATTTTTTTAAATGTTTTAACAGATCTTTAGAATGCAGAAGTAGAATGTAGAAATATATTCTATTGTATTTTTATTGATACATTTCAATACATTTTATACATATAACAGAAGGTTTGAAATGACTCTTAGAAAGAGCAGCAAACATCAGTATTTGATTCGATGTTATATTTCATATATTTCCCCACTTTTACAGTGTAAAACTCGTGGATATCTCCTGACTCACCAATCAAAACACTATTCATGTTCTGGTGTAAACAATGCCTTAAGTACGCTTAGAGATAATCTTTGTGAAATTTTATTCATGACCTCAAACATATATAGGTACAAGCAATGCAAAAATTTGGGCTATTTTATTACTAATCCTTAGAAAAATTCCTAAACATGTTATAAATTTTATGTCTTAACTCTCAGAAATATCTGCCTTTACTTTAGTAATAATGACACTTTTTTTTTTTTTCGGAAGTGGGGATTGAACTCAGATCCTTGCATTTGCCAGTCAAGCGCTTATCCTACTGAGCCATCTCCCAGGCCCCTATGACACTTTTTAATATGAACTATTCTTATAGATTATTTCTCTGCTGAGAATATTTTTGCTTAAATTTTTTACCCAATAAACATTTTAAGAAACATTATGAGTGAGCCCCAGATTTAAACATAATTACAAAATTTTAAGCAAAATAAACAATTAGAATTGTCACTGAGTGTTCCCTAGCATCTTATATTAATGATTGTTTGGCATTTTACTACATTACATTTAAAATTAGTGATTTGTCTACTTGATAAGTAACAAGGACGTATAATGCTACAAATATTACTTGAAGATTTATTATGTGGTGTACATTTCATGGAACAGTACAGAGAGAAGAATTAATGGAAAACATAATTAGAGTCTTTAAATTCAGATAGCACAAATTCCTTCAAGTCAAATAAATAAATTTTGTGTAAAATTAAAATATAATATCCACCTCCATTTTACCTCAGTTTTTCACGTTTTTATCAATGCATCCAAACCTTGTATTTTTTTTCATCTTTGAAGAAACTACAAAAAATAGTTAAAATAAAATATTAATAACAATACAGAATTTCACTAACAAAATGATGGGAATCAACAATGGTTATTATATAGAATATTTTTGTCTACAAACTAGTTGTTCAGATTACCAGATATGAGCTCGTATGATTAGTCATGAAAATCATCAACTAGATCACTGAACACTTTAAAACCTTTAGAGCTATACCCTTTCACAATGGGCTCCTAGGCAAACCAGGATGTGCAAAGCATAACTAAAGATTTTTGCTTCTGCTTCTTGTTTCATTCTGTTTCTGAGTAGCAAAATTGAAGCTATTGACTATCAAGAAGAACTGAAGCAAGAAACTGTGAATTCACAGTGAAGGTACTGTGTTGCCTCATCACACTCCCTCTCTGTGCCTTTTGTTTACAAACACGCCTCTCAATTTCTTGCCTCATCATTTTAATACCTTCTAAATGCAACTCTTGCTGCCCTGGGAGACAGCTGAGTGGAACAAGCGCAAGGGCCTAAGTTCAATCCCTGGTTCCACCACAAAAATAAAAAATAAAAATAAATAAATAAATATAACTCTTTCCCCTTTTTAGAAAAGAACTATCATATTTTAATTCTCTGGAAATGATCACCTTCAAGAAGATTTCATTGTATTTTGAAACTAGGTTAAAAATGAACTTTTTCTGCTGTGTTGATGGTTATATATGAAATAAAATCCTCATCCTGTGCTTAAGCCTTATCTATGTGCTTAGAGAAAAAAAAATTTTTCAAGATAATCAATAAAATATCCCTCAGTGTGTGAGGAAAATGACCTGCACTTTCAACTTTGCTCATATGGTTCATTTATTTATTCATTAGTTAATTTTCATGTTTCTGTTCCAATAATATGAATTGAAAAGATCTGGATTGCGCTGTAGTGTTCAAGCTGCTTTCAATGGAAGAAATCTAATGAAATACAGAAAAGAAACTGAAGTTTAGCAAAACTGACCCACTGTAGTAGAATAACAGGAAGTATATAAAAGATTAACAAATTATTTTACAGAAATTTTGCCGTTTATGGGGTCTCCAATATAGGAAGGGGAGAACACTAGTTTTTCTTTTCCCCCCATAAAAAGCTCTCACTCTGGCCGACAGCACAATTCTGTTCATAGAAATGTCGTAGCAGTGCTCAGATCGCAGGAACCGAGGAATCTACTCATTATTATGCACATTACCAGAGAAATTTCTATGTATGACACAAATCAGGAACCCAGAAATGTAAAAGAAAAGAAATAAAAGAAAGACAGAAATATGAAAGAAAGAAAGAAAGAAAGAAAGAAAGAAAGAAAGAAAGAAAGAAAGAAAAAAGGAAAGAAAAAATCAATTACAAAGAAATATGAAGAAGGACTTAGCACTAGGCAGCTTAGCTGAAGCGGAGGACGCAGATATTATGACGCAGTGAACGTAAGGGGCTCAGGAAAACCTTTCTTCCTGAGTCTGAGTCACAGGTGTATTTCCTGAGAGAGGTCACATAGGTCCTTGGCATTAGGGTTTATTACAGTTTGCATAACGTGACTACCACTTGGAATCTGACCACATTTGGGGGCTGAAGCAGGAGTATTGCAAGTTTAAGGGCTATTTACCAACCTGTCTTGAAAATAATAAAATATATATGTAAATAAATACAGAGGGTTAAAGATAAAATAAATATATATGTAAATAAAAACAAGCACTCATGTGTAATCCATGAGTTTAAGTTTCAGTATTGACAAAGGGCTGGGAATAGGAGCAGAGTAAAGACTAGAGAGAGAGCCAGAGTTTTTTTTTTTTTTAATACCTAGTGTTACCATGAAGTGAGGAACCATATTATTTAAGGTAATACAAATGACATACATTATATGAACACTTGGATACACACTTGGAACCTATAAAAATAAAAGCAATTGGAGTTCTTGTGAGACAAATGTACAAACCATGAAGGATATTTCTCTAGAAATGCAAATTAACTTTGACAGTCTTCTATCCATGAGGGAGGTAAACACAAAACTAATTAAGATGCAAAATGACAAGTCTAAAATAAAATAGTAAATCACTCTGAGGATACAGTTGGGAAGCTCATTTACTACGCAGAGAACAAAAAGTTTCTACCGACTAGAAAGCTCTTAAATTTCATCTTCTATAAAGTTAGGGTTTTGTGGGTAAGTTAAAGTTCATTCTTCAGTTCCACACTTAATGATAGTTTAGGATAGAGACACAATATAATGATCATCAACAGCCAGGGCCTGCCAGATAGCTCAGCAGACTAAAATGCCTACTTACGCAGAGCGCAAGGGCCAGCCGGAGTTCAATCCCCTGTGTGCTGTGACAGCCCTGCCTTCTGGGAGCACTGGGGTAGCAGTTGAGACAAGGTGTGGTGGAGTGCTTCTGTAATCTCAGAGCTAGGGAGGCTATAGACTGGAGGATCACTACTAGTCTGATCTGCAAAGTGAGACCTTGTAGACCCTGTACTAAATACATAAAAAAATTAATAAACCGCCAGACACATGATATATTTTACTAGTTACATTTTCTAGTAGTCAACTAATGTGAAATATATACTTTAGACATAAAAGAAGCTGTTAAATATACTCTGGGTTCCAATGAAATAGATATGCCCAATGTCCTAAATTAGTGCTCCTAAATTACAGTGTATGTATGAATCATTTTTGGGTTTGCTAGAATGTGATTTTCATTAAACAGGTTACAGTAGAATCTGTGATTTTATTTTCTAAACAGCTGACAGTGATGCTACTGACCTTTCGCATTGAAAGCCCAGACACTTGCATCATTTGTAATGAACATATGTGAGTGACTTTGGGGCAAGTCTTATCAAGGAATGTCGTGTCAAAGAAGTCATCCTGTCAGTAAAGCTTTTTAAAAAGGAAGAACAGGGGCCAGGGAGATGGCTCAGTGGAATAAGAACTTCCATGGCAAGTGCAAGGCCCAGAGTTCCTTCCC
>NDGN011553043.1:0-10260 GCA_002564285.1 Tympanoctomys barrerae | reverse complement strand
CTCCTCCTCCTCCTCCTCCTCCTCCTCCTCCTCCTCCTTCTCCTCCTCCTCCTCCTTCTCCTTGTCCTCCTTCTTCTGGCTTTGTCTTCATCTTCTCCTTCTTCTTCTTCTTCTTCTCCTTCTTCTCCTTCTCCTCCTTCTTCTACTCCTCCTTCTCCTTCTTCTTCCTCTTCTTCTAGCTGTTCAAAAAGCTTTTCAGTTTGATATGATTCAATCTGTTGATTCTCAGTACTGTTTCTTGTGCAACCTGTGTTCTGTTCAGTGTGTCTGCAAATGCCTGTGACCTCAAGAGTTTTTTATCTATTTTATCTTTTGGAAGGTTAAGTGTTTCTGGTGTAACACTTAGTTCTTCAACTCTTTTTTGATTTTACTTTAGTACATAAAGAACTGTTAATATAGATTCCATTTTGTGCATGTGGATAGCCAGTTTCCTAACATCATTTATTAAAGAGACCATTGTTTTTCCAGTGCATGCTCTTGGCCACTTTATCTAGTATCAAATAGTTGCTTTTTTTTTCTCCAAATGCCTTCAGGGCAGGTTTGGCTGGCTTGAGTTGTGGGGATCAAACCACAGCAACTTGAGCCTGACTGCTTTGGTAAAGCAGCCACTTAAAGAACTGAGCTAAGGGGCAGGCCCCTAATGGTTGCATTCTTTGGCATTTCTGCATCCTCTATTCTGTTCCACTGAACCACTACCATATTGTGAAAAATAAACCAAAGATTATATCATAAAATGGAAAGGTATCTCCTGTTCTGGAGAGGCAGAAACAATATAATAAAAATGATCATACTGTGAAAATTAATACATAGATTTAATATAATCCTAAACACTAACAACAGGGCTGGTCAGATAGCTCAGCAGACCAAAGCACCTGCTCACCTCAGGGACCAAGGTTCGATCCCTGGTACGCTGTGCCTACCCTACCCCTAGTGCATGCTGAGAAGGCAACTAAGACTGGGCATGGTGAGGCAAACCTGCAATCCCAGTGCTTGGGAGGCTGAAAACAGGAGCATCACTATGAGTCTGATCTGTGTATTGAGAGCTTGTAGGCCCTGTACTAAAATACATTTAAAAAAATAGCAACAACATTCTGTAAAATACTGGTGAAAACAACTCTAAAACTAATATGGACACAGAAGACACCAAACATATAAAAAACAATCCTATGTAAGAAGAGCAAAGTGAGAGACTTCACAATTAGGAAGATGAATTTGTATTCCAAAGGTACAGTGATAAAAAGAACAACATGGTTTTTGCACAAAAATTATACAAAAGATCATATACGTTGCTATAGGTTATTGTCAAAGATGTTTTATACTTACTATATATTTTGTATATGTATACATAAACTATATTTATGCTTTTAATATTTTATACATAATAAACCATGTATGTAGGTTACATATTACATTGTTATGTTTACAAGTTCAACAGTAGCTTTTGCTGTGGTTGTTGCTGTTGTTGTTCTGTGTATGTATGTATATATATTTGTTTTAAAAATATGTCTTACTATGCACCTCAGGCTAGCTTTGAACTCACTATATAGCCTAGGCTAGCCTCTAATATGTATATTTGAGTTTTAAAATTGTTTATGATTTAAAATTTAAAATTTAGAATTTTTAGGATCTATATGAGTTTTAGAATTGTTTTCAAGCACCTCAGCTTCCCAAATATTGGGATTACAGGCCTACACCACCACATTTGGCTTCAACACAAGTTTTGTAATTATGTTTATGTAATTGTTTTAAAAACTATTTAACTTCTGAAAAATATTAACATCTCTTGTCTTTTTAACTACCCACCTTGTTATAAATACCAGTGCTCTATCAGATAGTTTTTTTTTTAATTTTTACTAGATAGCATCATTTCCTTTTTTTCTAAATAATTAAATTTATCCAATGTTTTTTCCAAGATAAATCTGCTGATGACAAATTTTCAAGAAATAAAAAAGTAGCTCTATACCATCTTGCAAGTTGGTGGGGAAAAAAAAAAAAAAAAAAAAACCTGAGAAGCCAGACACTAAAGAGAAGAAACCTGAAGCCAAGAAGGCTTCTGCCAGTGGTACTGGTAAAAAGGGTAAGGTGAAGAAGTCAAAAAATTCCAAGAAAGGGCAGCCCTACAGCAGTCAAAATCCTGTCCTGGTTAGAGGAATTGGTATATATTCCCAGTGTGCTATGTATTCCAGAAAGTCTTTATACAAGAGACAGTACACAGCTGATAAATCAAAGGTTGAGAAGAAAACGGAGAAAATTCTTGCTATGATGGCAAAACTGGTTGGTGGGAACAAGAATGGAGGTAGCCAGATACTTAAGCTTCAAAAAATGCCTACTGAAGATGTGCCCTGAAAGTCCTGAGCCACTGCAAGAAACCCTTCACTCAGCATGTGAGGAAGCTTCAAGCTAGCATCCCTCCCGGCACCATCTTGATCATCCTCACGGGGCATCACAGAGGCAAAAGAGGGGTCTTCCTGAAGCAGTTGACCAATGGCTTGCTACTTGTGACTGGGCGTGTTAGCCTTAGTAGTGTTCCTCTACGAAGAACACATCAGAACTCTGTCATTGCCACCTCTAGAAAAATTGGTATCAGCAAAGTGAAAATCCCCAAACACCTAACCGATGCTTACTTCATGAAGAAGAAGCTGCAGAAACCCAGACACTAGGAGGACGAGATCTTTGACACCAAGAGAGATACCAAATCTCAGAGCAGCACAAAGTGGATTAGAAAGCAGTGGACTCACAGATTTAAGCAAAAATCAAAGCTGTTCCTCAGCTCCGGGGCTACATGCAATCTGTTTTAGCTCTGACAAATGGAATTTATCCTCATAAATTAGTGTTCTAAATTTCTTATTAAGAATCTAATTAAATAAATGATTCATTTAAAAATATATATATTTATTTATCTAAGATTACATGCGTGTGTGTGTGTGTGTGTGTGTGTGTGTGTTTGGTACTATATATTGAACACAAAACCTTCATACTGAGCTACAGCCCAAGCCCCTTTCTATCATTATTTTGAGACAAGATCTTGCAAAGTTACCACACTGAACTAGAACATGTGCATATCCTGCTTTAGATTCCTAGAGTGTTGCAGTTACAGGTATTATATATTTGAGTGATAACTATGTTGAATATAAAATTATTATCTTTTTTCTTTTGCATTGTAGATATATCATCCCACTGCCCTCTGCTTTCCATTACTTCAGTTGGGAAGCCATCTGTTTGTAACCTTTTACCCCAGTCTTAGTCCATTTTGTTTTACTTTAACAGTAAGACACACCTGGGAAGTTATGGCATTTCTGAAGACTGAGAAATCCACCAAAAGGGACTTCATCTAGAGTGATGATTCTTACCACTCTTAACATCACAGGAGGCCCCACATGGGTGAAAGAAACAGAAGGGGGCCACCAACCCTCTTATAATGAATCAGCTCTCACGGTAAAGTGCTCTGCTGTGATAATAATGTTAAGGACTTTATGAGCACTGACTTCAAGTTTTAAACATCTCTTGAAGGATCCTCCACTCTGTACTGCTGCACGGATGGCAGAGTTTCCAAAGTATGAGCTCTACTGGGTACAATTGCACCGCTGCAAGTTCCCTTGTGCATGATGAGTTGTTTTTCTCCAGCTATTTTCAAATACTTAAGTGTTTTTTTTTTTTTGTCTCCCATTTCCTCATTCTGGAAAACTCAAGAAAGTGTTCGCTGAATTTCATAATAATAGTCCAGAGATCCCAGCTTTTATGCTCAATTTACTTCAATTCTGTAGCTTTTGCAGTCTTTACTGGTGTAATTTCAAGTTCACTGATTTTGGGCAGTTCAAATCTACCATTTAGGCATATTAATTGAACATCATTGCAGGTTTTTATCTGTACTCTCAGAATTTCCATTTGATCCCTTCTTACAGATCCTCCTTATTGGTGTTTTATGTTGGTCAAGTCACTTTGCTCACTCCTTTAGTTCCTAACCTAGCTTCCCTTAGGTTTCTTATTTTAGCATATTCATACCAATTCTTGGAATTTTTTGTCTGTTAAAAATAGTTGCTATTTTCTGTCAAATGTTTAGCATATGTGGTGTGTTTTGTCATTTTCATGCTTTAAATTTTTAAATCTTTAAAATTTGAATCTCTGCCTTTTAGATAATACTTTGTGAGGTTCCTCTATGTCATACCTTGCTGCCACACACATGTAGCTGGTCACTACTTCAGTTTTCTGTGTACAGTGACTTGCCTGGTACACCTGTAGAGTCAGCTCATTTTTCAGTCTTCAGCTTTTTTCTCCTCAGATATTTTTAAGTACTTAGGTTTATTTTTAAGCCTATTGTTTTAGCAGTTATTTTTGTGCCATTATACTACAATGTATCTTCCAGTACATTTCAGAGTTTCTAAGTAACACACGTTTGCCCTCCTAGACAATGAATTCCTTCATATTTGTTGCAGAATGGTTCAATGTTCAGACAGTTTACAATTATCTGTTTCCTTTTTGTGCAGACAAAGAGTCACATTTAGCCAGGGATGACAGGGTCATTAGGGCCATCTCTAGTGAATGTGAACTTTGTACATGTGCACATCTTACGCAACCAGCCTGGATTTTAACAATGTATTGTTTACATGATGCCCTGGGTCTCTTAAAATCCAAACTCCTTTGAGATTTTCTTGCTGGCCACTGACTGTGCCATGACCTCAAGCTTTGTTTCACTTCAGTAGCTTTTCTTACTGTTATTTTCGTCAGTGCCTTTGTACATGGGCTGCCCAGGATCTGTGCCAAAGAAAGTCAATGTTTGAGCAGGGCACAAAGACTCATTCTCTGAGGTCTGCCCTGTCATCTGCTCCTGAGTAGAGTGAAGGACATGAGGAGACGTGAATCAGTTCTAGTTCGGTATGCCACCAGCACTGCTCACTGTTTCAGAGTACAGATCTCTTGGTGCATTGTATGCCTTCGTCAGCACCCAAAGTGTCTAAATTGTTGTTTTGGTAAGTTTGTCAAACTTAATAGCTGTTTTTTATTTAACAGAATTTGTTAAGCTCTCCAATTTCCAGAAGTAGTCGAACTAGCAGTCTTTTATTATTACTCGGTTAATACATCAGAGTAGCACAAACAAGTATGACATATAATTCCTCTAGAATCCAAATAGACCAATTCAGTGAGATTATACATGTCCCTATAGAGGTAGGGAAGATATTGTGGTAGGCTTCTTTCAAAAACTTATTCTTGGGGCCAGAGAGATAGCTCAGTGGAATAAGAGCCTGCCTAGCAAGTACAAGGTTCTGAGTTCAATCTCTGGTACCAAAAAAAAAAAAAAAAAAATCATTCTTCATTTTGTAATGCATATCTCCAAATGGCTCATACAATAAAACCCTTAAATGTTTCACTCTTTTTTGGAATTTTTGATTAATTTTATTAGAAGTATGGTTTGGGCAAATAATTTTAACCTTTATTGTTGTCATGCTACATGATAAAATTAGATTACAAGTCATAGAACTGAACAAAAAATTCTTTATACAAAGTATATTTAGATACCTAAATACAATCTGGTATGAAAATGAAAACATGTGTATAGTGGTATTTCTAAGTGTCAAATCCAAAGCTGAGCAACAGCAAGACTCCTGAAGGGACAAATCCAGGTACCAACAAAGACACTTTTCCGAACTTCCATGTTTTACGGAGCATCAAACACTGCCAATCTTTTAGTTCTTTTCCTGTACATTATTCTGTATCCACATTATCTACATCTGATTGGATCCATGAATTTAATTTCATTTGCTGTGTGACATTCTCCACAGATAGATACCCTTGGCTACTGCTTTGGGGGTTGAGCATCCTGCTGAGTGTCCACAGTTAGTGTCTGATCTGGGCAACGCCAAGAAGGTTCTCACTCTGGCGTTTCTAAACAGAACCACTCTAGACGCTGTGTCTTGACCAGCTCTGGAACTCTTAAATATTTCAAGGAGCTATTAAATGATTCAGTCTAGTGGTGGTGGGGTGGTAAACTATTTTAGTTATCTGACAAATACATCTTATGAAACATCATGAAGTTGAATCAACTTTTAACATGATTGATTGGCACATTATTTGTGATGTGTCAAAGTGATAAAAAGCTCTAAATCTGTTTCATGATAGCAATTAAAATAATTGGTATGAGTCTGAGGCAGGACAGAGAAGGTGCACTGGTTCTTCTGCTAGATAAAAGTGAGTTACTTCTTGTAAATTGTGCAAAATGGTGTAAAAATGTCTCTGGCATTTCGATTGTTGTGCATCAGGTGGATAGAACCGGATTGATTTGCTCTGAGAATAATTCCACATCTGGAACAAGAAATACAGCTGATGTCATGGTCCAATTATTTTTCTTATAATTCACAATTATTCTCAATATCCCTATACTTTCTGGAAAGATAAAGCAAGTAAAATCGATATGTGATAGCAATCACTACTGTACTTAAAATATTTTTGATGGTGAGATTTACCTCAGCAATTCCAACAGTTCTTCAATACAACATTTTGCCTTGGTCTTTTGATAAGTAGAAACAGCTCCTTAATTGTCCCTTTCTTCCACTGTAGTTCTTATGTCAAACATTAACTAGTTAATGTGGAGACTCCAGAGTTTTTCATGTATTATTATTTCAGTCATTCAGGATAAAAACTAGAGGATTTCTTGAAGTGTATTAACACAAAAGTTGTTTTTATCTTGTGATAATCACAAAACTTCACTTTTGTGTAGCCAAGTTTTGTCACTTATACCCTGGACTTTTTCAATTTCTGTTACATAACAAGCCTACAGTAAATATTTGAGACAATATTTCATTCATTTTAATTGCATCTTGGTATTTCTTCAAACATGGAACTACCAGCCTGTGTGTTGATCAAAATATTTATGCTACTGATGAAAAGCTATACATTTCATTTTGACTCAATTCATATTCTTATCAAATATACCTAAACCTTGGACAACTGCCCAACTTTTCTCCAGAAGCATAGCAATTAACTACTGCCAAATGCATCTCTGAAGTCAACACTTTAGATTCACACTTCATTCTTAAAGTACATTACAGAAACTGTGTGTCACATATTTCTCATGATTAAGTATTCTGTTTTAGCCTATAACACTTGGTGATACTAACAAGAGCCCTTAAATTAGAAAACATCACTAGTGGCATTTCTTCTATCATTCCTGGTCTATAGTGTTCAATTTTCACAGACCTTTGTTACGATGCTGATGTTCCAGTCAATAATATGAACCAGCAGAGATGGATACATGATTTTACAGGCAACTCTGGTTTCTGTTTTAGGAAAAAGGCTACTTCAAGGTCAAATATGAGCAGTTACAATACTTAGCTCTGAAAAAAAGCTAGTTACAAAATAATTTAATCAAATATATATGTAGGTAATCAGTTTTTTTAATTTTAATACCTGGGGATAATTCTATGACAAAAGTTAGGCCTTATCTTCATTATAAATGAGATTTCATTTTATTTTAAAATTGTGTAGTCTTTTTCTCTGGAATATCAGTAAAGTTCAATTGATTTATCAGTTAGGAGGTAAGTTAGTTTACATTTTATATGAATATCTATTTAATTTACTTCTGGATAGATTATAGCTTTAGACTTCTTCCTAAAACTGAGTTTGGCCTTTATCATTGTAGTACGTTGGTAAGAGTAACACCACTGCACACAGCTGCAAAACAGAGCCTGCCTACCCTGCGTGGAGCACCACCACTGAAAGTAAGCAAGGCAACAAGCAAGACCACAGATACATAGTGACCTGAGCTTTGGAAACAGCACAGTACAGCTAGCATGCTGCTTTTCCTTTTGTCACAAATCCATTTTTATCAACACAAGACAGTGGCTGAATCAGGAGCAGGTTTTCCTTTGCAGATATTTATGACAAATTTGTGATCTCCTTAAAGCAGATTGTTTCTTGCGATATGAATTTGTATGTGTCTCTATGACAAAATAAGTGCATCTTATCTGATAAAATAGACATCCAATATGCTAAAATATCAGTCTTTAATGGTGGATTATTCTTACTATCAATCCTGGACCACAAATGATGGGGTATATGTAGATTTTTATCTGTGCAAAATTCCAAGAACTCTTTCTCAATAAATACTGAGATAAACTTACCTAAATTTATACTTATATATACACATAAATAAAATATTGTATGATTATATTTTATTTTTATCTTATAAGCATGTCATATTTTACCATTTGAAAGCTAGAGCTGGAGTCAAAACATTATATTTCATGTTGAGTGGTATTGTTTCATAATGAAAGAGTAGCAGGCTGATCTTCTGACTCCCTGTGGTAGTCAAAAGTCTGTTTTAAGGGCTGGAAGTTCACTTGATGGGCTAAATGCCTGCTTTGCAAGAACAAGGATGCTGGTTCAATTCCCAGTAATGCATGCTGTGCTAGACCTGCACCGAGCTGGCCACTGAAACAGGGTATGGGGGAGCACGACTGTAATTCCAGAGCTGGGTAGGCTGAGACAGGTGGATCACTACAAATGAGAGCTGTGTAGTGAGATCTTGTACCAAATAAATAAAAGATTTTTTAAAAATTAAAAAGCCTTCTTTAATTCTATTATTTCTTTATGGTGAATTTTCACTTTTTTTCTTGCTAGTTTAATAGATACTGTACTTTGTTTTTACCGTTCCATAGTGTGACTACATAAATGGTACAATCAAAAAGTATGGTGAAATTTGATATTAAAAGTTTTGTCATAAAAACATTGCTATTCACCTCCCTCTAAATATTCTCCTTCACTCCCATCATCTTTCCTAGTTTGTGAAGCAAGTCTGGATGTCCTCTTATGTGAGTACCTTTCACTTCACTGTCATGGTTACTCCATTGTCCCAAATAGAATCAAAAGTTTACCCTTCATGGTCATTGTCACTTTGGTGAAGAGCCACCGGTTGCACTGTGTCAGATCTGGTGAGCAAAGTGGCTGACAATTCCTAGTGATGCTGTCTCAGCCTGTCTTCTTAGTGGAAAACACACAGCAACAACATTCAATGCATTTTTTAAAAATCACAGCTAGGGCGAGCCAAATAGCTCAGTGGATTAAAGCACATGCAAGCAGGTACAGGGGCTGGGGGCTCGATCCCCTGGCCTGCCATGCCGGCCCCTCCCCTGGGGCGCACTGAGACAGAGATTGAGACTGGGTGTGTTGCACACTCCTGTTATCCCAGCTCTTGCAAGGCCATAAACAGTAGAATCACTATGAGTCCAATCTAGTAGTGAGACCCTGAATACTCTGTAGACACTTCCCTAAAATACGAAAAAAAAAAGAAAAGAAAAGAAATGACAGCTAATGAAGAAATCTAGGAAAGAGAACTCTCATAGAGATGACAAGAAAATGGCAAAAATACAATCAAAATAGCTGGGAATATTATAAGAGGGATTTACTACAGTAAATTTTTAAATTTTATATTTCATTATATATTTAAATGATGCCTCATGTTATTTTAATAGAGCATGCAACTTCATGCAGGGAGTCATATATTTGACAATTTTTACAGAATTCTTATTCTTTCATCTTTCTCCTTCTTTTTCTTCCTTTCTTTCTGTCCTTCATTCTTCCTTTCTTCTATTCCCCAGTGCTAAAAATGAAACCTGCAACCTCATTCATGCAAAGCCTGTGATCTACCCTTGAGCTCTATCCCTGGTTTTTAAATTATTCTTAAATAAACATTCATTCTCCATTTTTTTCTGTTCTCAACCTATCGGTCTCTGTCTCTATCTCTCTCTTTCTCTTTTTTTTGCAATTCTTTTCTACATTTGTAGTATTAGGAAACAAGTTTAGGAGTACTCTAGCACCATACTGTGTACATGGTTCTTTTTAAAATTTATATTTGTTTTGAGACAGCATCTTGCTCAGTTGCCCAGGATGGCCTTGAGCTTCAGATGCTCTTGTCCCAGCCTCCCAAGTGCTGGTATTACAGGTGTGTAACCCTGCCCCTGGCTCAATTAGTTTTTGAAGATTACATTCATTATCAATGCTAATACTATTTTTAGTATCTCCTACTTATCTCATCTGCATTGGTCTCTATCTTCTGCTTTGCTGTTTTTCTCTTCAAAATTATTTATTTGACAAAGCATACATTTTAAAAATTTCAAAAATCATTTCCTTTTCTTTTTTATGTTTCTCTTTATTTATTTTATTTTATTTTTCTATTATTTTATTGAGAAAAAAATAGCAATGAGACAGTTTCAAACCAAATTGGTAGGAAAGTTTCAAAAATTAACACATTGCATACATTCTTCCTAG
>NDGN011553041.1:2555-21445 GCA_002564285.1 Tympanoctomys barrerae | reverse complement strand
CCTGTGCTTTGCCAAGCTTGTTCCAAGTAGATGCTTTAGACCACTGAGCCATCTTGCCAGCCCAATTTTTTTTTTCTTTTAACATAAAATTTTTGTGTTTAATCAAACTAATGCAAATAGTTTTATCACACTAAATCCAAACTTACCCATAAAACTAAAGAAACAAATTGTTCCATGTTGAATTTTCAATAAATAGCAAGCAAAAAATCAGACAGTGGGAGAAAGAAAGAAGAGAAGAGAACTAAGTCCTCAAACTGCGAACTTTCCTCAGCCACACTTCAGAAGGAGTTCTGTTTTGTTTTTTGTTTTTGCTCCGAGTGCCTTCAGGGCAGGTTTGGCTGGCTTGAGTTGTGGGGATCGGACCACAGCAACCTGAGCCTGACTGCTTTGTTGAAGCAGCCACTTAAAGAACTGAGCTAAGGGCAGGCCCCCCTCAGCCACACTTCAGTGTCTACAAAGGACCTTGACTGTGAGCTATACTGCAGCTCAAGTGGTTTTGGGGACTCATTTTTATTACTTTTACCTTTTTTCCTTGATATTTAAAAAATTGTTCTCGGGGCCAGCCACAGAGCTCAGTGGACTGAAGTGCCAGGACTGCGACTGAATCACTAGCATGCTGTGGCAGGCCCACCCCTGGGGTGCACTGAGACAGCAATGGAGACTGGGCGAGGGGGCATGGGCCTGTAATCCCAGCACTCGGGGGGCTGAAAACAGGAGGTTCACTACAAGTGTGATCTCTATAGTGAGACTTTGTATGCCCTGTACTAAATACAAAAAAAAAAAAAAAAAAAAAAAACAAGCAAACAAAAAAATCATTTTCCTATTTCTCCAGAGCCACACAATCTATATTGTCCCAATATAGCAAGCAAAAGCTTTTAAAGTTGATTTAATCATGAAAAACTTTCCACAACAAATACGATTTAAATTCCCATGACCAATTCAAGAACAGAACTTTTGTAGATTAGTAGCATCTAAGTTATAACAGTCAATTTAGAGCAATTTAGGGAAAAGCCTTATATGAGCTAGGGGGAAAGAAGGTTACTAGATAAAACAGTAAAAAGGACACTACAATTCATGTAAGACTTTATAAATTTCAGAGGAACTTCACACATACCATTTCAGCTCTCTTCAATACGACAAAGCAATCTGAGTGAGGCCTACACTTGCTAAAGAAGCTGGGGCTCTGTAGCTAACATGAGGCCACATTGCTGATACAAGAAGTGACAGGCAGGACTTTAAATTTTATATTCTTCATCTAGTCTAGATTCTTTCTTTTTTCTTTTTTTTTTTTTGGCAGAACCGGGGATTGAACTCAGGCCCTTTTATTCTACTGAGCTATCTCCCCAGCTCCCCCCCTTTTTTGTATTTTAGGGAAGGGTCTACAGGGTGTTCAGGGTCTCACTACTAGATTGGACTCAGTGATCCGCCTGTTTTAAAGCCTCCCAAGAGCTGGGATTATAGGCACACACCACCACGCCCAGTATCAATTACCATCTCAGCACTCCCCGAGGACGGCTGGCATGGCAGGCCTGGGATTTGAACCCCAGGCCCCTGCGCCTACTTGTAGGAGCTTTAATCCACTGAGCTATGTAGCTGGTGGTTTTCCACATCGGGCACATAACAAACTGTGACCTGTACAGCATTCACATCATAATCTACTTTACTGTCAATCTCTCGTGTATGCTATAGAATTACTAAAACTTTACAGTTAAATCTCTTCAAAGTAAAAGCAGGAAAATGTAAGGTGACCCGGATATTAAAACAATGCAAATAGCTTAGCGGCTTAAAGCACCTGCTTAGGCTGATGCAGCGGCCAGGGTTCGATCCCCGGGGTGCGGTGCCGGCTCCAACCTGGAGCCCAGATAGCCCGACTGAGGCTGGGCGTGGTGGTGCGCGCCTCCAGTCCCAGCTCTTGGGAGGCTGAACACAGGCGGGTCACTATGATTAGGTAGACTGGGCTCTAGTGAGACCCTGTAGACTCTGCACTAAAATACAAAAAAACCCAAAAACAATGAAGCCTACTGTGTATCTTCTTACCATAGCCCAAGCAGAGGCACCAACGGTGTTAAGTATGTACAAATAAACCAGACTGAAAATACGGGGCTGGCCCTGGTACTCTCCGAGAGGCGACATGAATGGAGGTGTATACACGACTTACAGCGCAATCTGCCCCATGCTCCGTGGGAATACTAACCACCACTCTACCTCACAAGGAAAGGCACAGTTTACGCTAAGTAGCTGTTCTCCTAGCACCAATTAAGCCAGGACAGAGCAGTAGCAAAGATTACAGAATACAGCAAGTCAGCTAAGAAACTGACATCTCTAAGTGCTGACTTGGAATGCTCTGATAAAGACAGCATCTCCCAAAGTATAAAACAGTTTGGTTTATCACCAGAAGAGTGTTTCTGGTACTATACATCACTTGCTGTAGTCAAGGCCTACAGTCAAAATTTCAGAGACATCTTTATTTTTCAAAATGTGATGCAGCTACTCACATGCAAAATTCAGACAATTAAAGTAAATTACCTGGAAATAGAAGTCCAGGATGCCCACCATGTCTGTGCCTTCCGGAAAACACTGAAAAAGCACAAAAGTAATTTCAAATATAGGCACAGAGGAGAAAGCACACTCAGAAACAAAAGAATATGTCAAGATTAAGTTTAAGAAGTACACGGCATTTCATTTTAATTCAGAACATTTCATGTACAGGAGTGCAAGCATGAAATTAAAGTAAAACTACATCACATTATATGAATCTGCAGATACTATTTCAAGTGAAAATGATAAAATGATTCATAATTCACAAAATCAAATTAGCTGATTAGCCACTTTAAATGTTAAAAGGGTAATCAATACCAATCAGGCATTATACTTTTAAAAAGCACTAAACCTCATTAATATTACTCCTCAATTTTTTGGATACTGCCAGATACAAAGCAATTTAACAGTAACATTAACAATTTGGTAAAACTCAAGAGCTTTGCAAATCTGGATTTTAGGTAGTAATAATAACAACTAGTTACTTAAAGGCCATTGTTGAGTTCCTAGTAAATGATACCTCTGTTGTCAAACTCATTTCACTCCAAATTTGTGTTCCTATACTGCAAATTTGAGACCCGAACATATTTTTCCCACGTGAAATAATGAATCACCAAATAATTGATGCCGAGGCCCAAAGATTACACTATATGATTCTGGGCACGAGGGGTGCTCAGCCTCAAGGGTCACCCTTCGTGCCTGCAGCAGGGTGGGACAGGTTTTGTCAAGCTGCATTTTCAACTGACTATCAAACAAAGTTACAACAAAGAGCAGATTTAAAAAAATAAAACAACTTTAAGAGCAACGGAAAGCTTGAGCTTGGAGCTGTATGACAACTGAGGTTTATCACTATGCCATCTTATTTTATTAAACAAGAAATATCTGAAATAGAAACAATTTAATGACCTTCTTTTCTTTCAGGTAGTATCCTATTGCAAAATTTCGATCTCCACTTTCTCTTTCAGACTGAAACCTAGAAGAAAAAAATTTGTTCCTTATTTTCCATAGAAGAACTAAGTTTCTTTAATTCGTACAGCACAGGCAGGACGAGAACACCGGCTGCTGAGTGCTGCGTGCTATTCTGTCCGAAGGTGTTCACGTGCCCTGGGCAAGTCTTGAAATGGTAGCTTTCCCGATAGGAATTTTCTCAGCTATAAAAGGAGTAAAAGGCATTTAGGACCTTTTCTTAATCTTCACATTTTATAAACAAAGTAGCTAGTTTTAAAATTCTCAACTATTCTACCATTAAAATATACTACAAATTTATAGAAAATAATTTTAAAAGGAAAACTTAGAGAATCCTCCAGCTTTCCCAAAAGTACACCGAACAGTTAATTCCAACTTAGGGACACCACAGAACTTTCTAGAGAAGGTGACACACAAAACATCAAACTGGCAAAGATGAGGACCAAGCCAATGCCAGTGAATGCCACAGACAGCAATGGTGCTCGGCTGGCACAAGGCTACTCACGAGATCTATACTTTAGAAGTGTAACACTGACATCAGTTTCTTTTTTTCTTTCTTTTTTGCAGAACCAGGGATTGAACTCAGGCCCTTGTGCTTGCCAGGCAAGTGCTTATTCTACCAAGCCATGTCCCCGGCCCCTGACATCAGTTTTAAAAGGGAAAAAAGGGAAAATGGGTGTTCTATTTGGACACTACTATAGAAATGAGAGCTGCAGAGCCGGGAGGCCGGCGGTAGACAGGAAGGAAAGGGAGCAACGGCACAGGCAGGCAGCTGGTAAGTCTTTCACACTGAGAAGACACAGGCCTGGCAGGATGAAAGTCCGGGACTAAGCCTGGACTCCAAGCACGGTTTACTGACAGGATGACAACTGACTTGGGGATCCCCGCAACATACAGTTCACAAAAAGAGGAGGACTTTGATGTGGACAGATTACATGGGATGGAAGGCCATGGGCAGTACAGGATTAGTGGGTGGCCCTCTGCATCAATGACGTGCGCAGCCACTACTAACTGCATTGTAACACTTTGATGGTCAGAAAATATTGGATGCGGAGTCATGTTAACATGTCATATTTTTAAGAATATCAACACCATGCAAATAAAAGATTAACTACTCCTAATCCTCAGTGCTTTGTACATAGTTCAAGTAATCCAACACTCTCTCATGTGCCAGATAACAGGGATGCAGAAGTGAGGTGGGAGACAGAACATGACCCAGTCCTTAAGGAACTGATGGGGAGGGGATAGAATAAGCTCAATACAATGCAAAACTGATTTTATTGAGAACACAGACACGCTAAGCTGAGATGCCTGAGAACTTTCTGGTATACACTCAGGCTGATGAGCAGAATGACAGCCCACGAGCCCAAATGTCTACTGCGTGGTCCTATACCGGGAAGGCAAGTCAAACCTGCTCTATGAAACAAATGACCTGTACACTTGAAAAACACCAAAACCAGGACCAAACAAACCCTTTTAACAGAATTTCTAAAAAGCAAAAATCTAAGGGGGACCATTCTATTACAAAACAACAAATGTAAAGCATAAGCCGCCAAGGGCGCAGCTGGAAGCATTTACATATTGATTACTGATAATATTCTTAGGTGTGTCACTGGTGTCATGGTCATGTAGAATAATGTCCTCTTTCTCAGGACATACATGCTAGGTGATTCAAGGGTGAAGTGTCATGCTATTTACAAATGAGTTTCAAGTAACAGCAAAAATCTACATGTACATAGATTACATACATGCATATGAAAAAACATACACACATATTTTTATCAATCTAAAAAGAAAATTGAGGGCTAGAGATACAGCTCAGCAGTCTAAGTGCCTGCCTGGCAAGCACAAGGACCCAGGTTTGACCCCCGGTAACACATGCTGTGCTGGCCACCAAAACCAGGAGTGGCGGCGCACGCCTGTATTCCCAGTGCTGGGGAGTAGAGACAGGAGGATCACTACGAGTCCAAGTGCATAGCAAGACCCTGTACCAAATAAAGAAATAAAAGCTGACAAGTAATAATAAAAAGGAAGATTGAGAGAAAACAAATGAGATAAAATATTAACCAGAAAATACCTGAGAGGAAGATATCACATATTCATTGTTTACTCTTTCAAATTTTCTGTAGATTACAAGTCTCAAACTTAAAAATATAGGCAAAAATCAAATTAGCCAGGGACACAGATAAAGAGAGGCATACAACAGGCAAAAAAATTGAGCCCAGGAATTGGACAGAAATTGCAGTTTCTTCTGATTATATGAGTAGATGGAAGAAATTTATTAAAACTAATACTTTTAAATGTTAGTACTGGGTAACTTAGAAATAATTTTTCTCCAATGACTACATTTTAGGTAATTATTTATTCACAGAAGGGAGGCTCAGGATTATTAAGAGAAAGTACATTACTTATAGAATAGTATACATACACGTGTACATTGTGAGAAGCAACAAACCAATAGTGAAAATAAAACTGTACAATTTTGATTTCTTAAGAGCTCCGACCCACCACAAAAGCTTAAGTTCCAATTTAGACTCACGTGGCATTACTGAATCCAACATACTCATTACCAGCCATCTTATTCAAAAACTGCATCACCTAGGAAGCAAAATTGGGAATATTAGTAACCCTAAAAACATATACAAGCAACGTAGCATGAAGACAGAATTCTATGCTGTACTTACATAGTCAAATTTTTCAGCATTGTTTACTCCTTGCTGCAAAGAAATCAGAGACATAAATGTTAATATAGACACCACCACAGGGAAGTCTTAAGCTGACATAGTAACAATCTCAAACTGCTACCGTTACAATTAATAGAATGCATTAGTACATCTAAATCTAGGAAATACTTCTAGAGTAATTTAATATTTAAACTCTTTTATGTGTTTTTCAACATCCACAAATTGAGGGGAAAAAAATCAAAATTACAAAGGGAATGCTTTATTTTAAGTATAATTTCGCTCAACCTAAAGTTACATAATTTTAAATACAAATAATCCTGAAATGCTCGTATCACTCACGGCAGCACATAAAGTGCCAATATGATGCTATTTACTTTCGTATTTAAAAAAACTTAAAATAAAGTTTCACCCTTAAAAAATTATGTATGTATGTCATTCTCAAAAACAGTCTACATTTTTTAAGAAACCCCATAAGCCAATATTAATTGAGTTAGAAAAATGAGTTACAATGCAAAATTGAGTAATCTTTTATAATTCTACAATAGGCAAACATTCGGATACATTTTTAGTGTGGAGAAAGCTCTACCCTTAATAGCTCTCCTTGTACATCAAGGCTCCAACTACAAAAATGTTGCATTTCATAGTCTTTAAGAAAAATCAGCTACAATTATGTTTAGCATTATGCCAATTCAGACTTGGACGATGTATTGTTTCATCACTTCTACTGCTGACATGTATAGACTTCAAACGTCATTAGGGGAAAAACCTATGTACTGCAGATCAGTTCAAGTAGCCAAATGGTTTTGCATTTTTTACCTCGGCGAAGTTTACAAAGCAGTAAGTTGTAGATCTGAAATCAAACGTATTAATTGGTGATATGCACCCAACAGAAACAATACATCTCTAATTTCTACAGCAATTAAAATAATAACTAGTCCTTAAAAACAGTAATTTATCCTAAAAAAATATAACGTGTTCCATTTTAAAATGTTACTATGGGTGCCTATGGGTGCAGGGGTAAAGGCAAAGGGGACTTGTTCCAGATTATTATTTAACTGAATAAAGCTACATTTGTTCTCCACATACAAAGAGATCAGGGAGGGTATGGGTGGAATCAGGTGAAACCTTAAAAAAAAAGCCAGAAACACAACATCCTTAACAGTGCAGACCCACATAAAATCATTGCCTGAATGACCACCACACTATTTCATCAAAATAAGGCACTCACAAATATAAGATAACCTAGTACCAGCCAGTTCATCCTTTGACATACTTTAAGCTTCGCTTTCTTATATTAAAAATAAAAATGTAGAAATGTAACTCCAAAGCTGTTCAATGAAAAATAATTAAAAGAAGAAATTACCAACTTCATTGAACTCTTGCAGTTGTCAAAATATTCCATAGATTCTAATGCTGTAAAATATGTAACAACATTTAAGCCACAAAAACCTTTTCAACCTTGGAGAAAGCAAACAAAAAAACCACCTGTTTCGGAGAAGGATGTCAGTATTGCACTGATGTCACATAAATAAGTACTGGTTAGACAATTAATCAATGTAAAATATACAAGCTGGAGGGAACTTTTATTCTTTGACCTAGACTGTACACGGTAAGGCTAACAAGTTTTCTTATTGAGCTATCATGTTTAAAATAAAAACCATTTCAATTCTAGAAGGCAGCTGCACATTTGGTCTACCTTGTGGCTTTACTAAATTAAAACATTTAAATTATGCTCTTCTGCTGTTTTTAAGAAACAATTGATATTTATCAATATCCATCATTACATACGGTAAGCTCCTTAAAATGCCCTAGTCAGGTTATATAAATATAGTGAAATAAAATACAGAATTATGTGGACTGGAGAATCTCATCCCAAATCTTCTCATTTAAATGTAAATAACTGCCCATGCTGGCGGGGACACAGCTCAACAGTGCAGTGCCTGCCTGCTTGCTTGTCAAGCGTGAGGTCAGGAGTTTGATTCCTGGTGCCAAAAAAACAAACAAAAAGTAACTGTCCATGCTAGTTTACAAGATTTTATTTTCTTTCCTTTGTGAACTGGTTTTTAGCTCACTCATTGGTGGAATATTTTCCTCTGACAGAGTGAAATAGGAACTAATTCTCTTCCTTCCTATTTTTAATTTTTACAGATGTATGAGCTAAGAAACTCTGTTCACAAAAGCAGAGACAAATAGAAAAAAATCTTGTTATGCCGGTCTTGCAGTTCTTTATAATCATCTCAACCTCATTACATGTCAAAAGTCCCAGTAACCTGTCCTCAAGAATTCCAATAATGCTATCATTAAGTGACAACATGCCTATTCTTTCAAGTGTGCTGAAACCAAAGGACTGGCCTACAACACGACTTAACTACCAGTCCTGCTATGACTCACACCCTCAACACTACTGACTTCTGTATTTCAGAATGTTCGTTTGTTGGTGCACAAGAAGTTTTTACAACCTGAAGCATGCACTGAACAGAATTTGGGGCACATAAGAAGTATTCTTTCTTTGGGAAAATAGACACTAGACTTAAAGGCAGATTTCTCTTAAGAAAGGCCCATATGGAAACACGTCTGGACACTGTCTTAAACTATCAATGCCCCCCTAACCCTTCATATGTCTGTCCCAGCTTGAAGGTCACAGTACAATCATTATTAAATATGTTATATCTTAATTTTCAAAAGTTACAATACTTGTAATACAGAAGGGATATTTTTAAAGAAACTAAAATAAGCAAAATATATTTACCAAAATTTTAAATTCATTCACCAAATGACTTTGAAAAGCAAATTATTTGATTTAAAAAGGTTGTCAAATCCTGATGCTAGAAATAAGTATACAAATTTACAGAGAATGCCTATCAAGCTTCAGAGTTTACATTCTCTGAGAAGAGCTGAGTGAAAATAAAGAGGCACTCAGTTACAACACTGCCTACTAAAAGAACGAATGCAACCACACTGGACCGTCTTCATACTGTTTGAACAACACATTGATAAATTAATTCACATCACTGATAATGAAGACATCTGTGAACATTTGTCATATAAAAAAGGCTCATTTAAATCTAACAGATGACAGCTATTTTGGAACCTACTTGACTCCTTTAAGAAATACAAAAGTACACTAATTAAAAACTAGAGGAAAGGCAGAGGGAGATACTGATAATGATTTCATAAATCAGAAGATACTGTAAGCTAAATGGTAGGACAATTAAAAATAGGTACTACAAATAAAAAGGCAATGTTCTCAAGCTGTTCTTTTCCAAGATTAACCCTATAAATAAAACAGTGAATTCTGTTGGCAAAATTCTATCTTTTAAAAACTTAAACATGGGGCCAGGGAGATGGCTCAGTGGAATAAGCGCTTCCCTGGCAAACGCAAGGGCCTGAATTCAATCCCCGGTTCTGCCAAAAAAACACAAAAAAACAAAAACTTAAAAACTTAAAATGCATCAACAAACTTTAAATATAATAAGCAATACTGTACAATCTTCAATCCAAAGTCTCTCCACGATAATAAACTGTCTTAAAAACATGGCTTAAAAGCAGATTTAACAGGTTATCGCTAACATGACCCAAGGCAGCATTACATATACAACAATTCAATTTGCTTTGATTTTTCATGGTATGATTAAGAAAAACTACTTCTCACATTTAAAAAATCTCCGAAAAAAAAAAAAAATCTCCAAATGATAAACTGTAAACTCCCACTACACTAAAAAGGCATGAGCATAAAATAGCAGACTACTTCTAAGATAAAATGGCAAAAATGGCAATGATTTTGTAGCAAGTTGCCCTCACTTTCCCACCCCTAACTTCAAGTCATCAGATTTTCAATTTTTAAATTAAAATTAGGTGAAACTTTTACCACTGAAAAGAAAAAACTTCATATAAAATCTGTTTCACCTAATTGTAACTGAGTGCCTTTCAAGTATGCTTTTATTCTTCCTGTGAGTCGTGCAACCACACATTATCATCACAAAACAGACTGCAACAAAAAGTATTCCTTTAAAGTTAGTAGCCAGCATTTAGAAAGTGAGGAAGTATAGTAACCCTTATTTATGTGCAATTTTAGTATACAATGACATTTGTTTTTAGAAAAGTATTTACCTATATAGCTTTGTTTAAAATTTTAAATATTGAAGTTTTCCTATAAGCTTAGTAGTTAAGAATTTATGCAACAGGTTCCTTCTGTCCAAATCCTCCTTTTTCCACAATCTGCTAATCCTTTTGAACATTTGCTCTGCCTCTTCCCCCATTTCCTGAGGATCACCACCAATCCTACAAGGAAAAAATATCAATACTACAAAATTATGAAATAAAGAGTCTTACTAAAGACTCTACTTAAGTTTTTTGGGAAATAACATGAGGAAAATTGTTTTAATGGTACCATCAGCTCTGTATTTTAACAAAAAAAAAAAGTATAAATGTTCTTAAGGTCAGAAGAAAACCTAAACAACAGAACTCATATACAGCAGCCATAAGAAAATATCCACACTCTGGCCACTCAAACAGAAGCTCCTTGGGAAAGGACCTGTCTCCTTCCAGGCCACAGGCACCAGTTATGTCTAAGAATGACTACATACACACATTGAAAAATAGTTCCAATTTTTAAGTCAATAAATCAGTATCTTTTGTACAAGCTGAAAATTGAGAAAACACTATTTTTGCTTTCTCGGGGCAACATAGTTATGCTAGCTAAGGCAAGGATGTCATCAAGTGCAATAGCAAACAGCCATGGAAAATGCAGTACAGTGAATTCTAGTACACTAAATGCCAGGAGAATTTGCTCAAAGCCCAATTCTGCTGCTGTCACGGCCTAGTGAGGTCTCAATTCCCTATGGTACACAAGGTAGGAGGACGAAGCTTTACAATTCTGCAACTTCTTTTGGCTATAGTTTTATCCAATTGTAAACCATCAACAATTCATAAATTTTGTTATACAATTTGCAAATACGACATCAGGTATTTATACAAGTTTTGAATTCTTTCTTTGAAAGATTCTAAGAAGTTTTATATTCTGGGGAGTCAATTAACATATAGTGAGACCAGGCTTCCCTTCCAACATCTGTATGAATTAAGTTTTTAAAAATAGCATTTGTAGAACAACTCTAAAAACAAAACAAAAATTCAAAGAAAGTGATCCTCAGTGCGAGTCATGTCCCAAAGTCTCATTTCTAACGTTGCTACTGAATATAAAACTTGTAAGCTGGAAACTGTGGATCAGATCTGCCTGGTAGGGTGACTCAGTTCAGCTTCTGCTCCACTGGCTCTGAGCCACACTTCCATGGTACATGTTTTAAAATTCTGTTTCTAAACGCTCACACTAATGTGGTTCCATGAGGCTTATGCATTATGACCAAAGATGGCAAATAAAACTAATGACATGATGCTGTGATGGCCAGACATGCAACTCCCACATGCAGCGCTTCAACGTAGTCAGGTAAAGCCCTGAATCAGGAGACAAAATGACCTCTAACCGTACGAAGTTAAGGAAGTCTCTTACTAACCATGTGCTTATCCCTTTCCTGAAACCACTACTGATGAAATCTTTCCAGCATAAAAAGTTCTTACACTGGCATTTTTACATGGCCAATGAGCCCTCCTGAAATTTATGTATATGTGTATCTGTATGTGGACTTTTGGGGGAAGACCCAAAACTGGTGCAGTTATTCTAGTACTTTTTAAAAATCAAACATTAACACACTATATAGTAACTTTCCTTCTAATTTGTCACTTGTTCAAATCTGAATTATTAATGAAACTTTCAGTACATCATTTATTCAATTTAATTGTAAGGGCATATTTACTTGTGAATACGCTGTACCACCTAATTACCTAAAGGCAGAACTGTAGTTTGCACATAACTGCATTGCTACAGCTCCTTTCACTTCAGAATAGCTTTCCCTTTGTAAAATAGCCATGACTAATTAGATGTTATAATGAAGAAAATGAAACTTTCCATTGCTTATTAATATTAGTTATGTCTTAAAATATTTGTGTATAGTATCTACTTCATTACACATACAAGAATGTGGGCCACTGCTTATATGCTCCAAAATAACTAAACATACATATCCTTAAATGATAGTCCTCATTTTAAAAGCTTTTTCTCATGAAGATATAAAACTTGTGCAAGGCAGGATTTCTAGTTTTCCAGCTATATGAATTTTTGAGAGTTGGGCCAAGAAGGTTTTATTTGTGAATATTCTTTGTGTAACCAGTACTGAAAATCTACAGTAATACACTTTCAATGCCTTGATTAAGTTTCAGTCTAACTTGGAATAGACAGCAACAAATTCACAGAAAAGTATATAAATATTCTAAATACAAATGAAGTTTGCCTTAATATAAACAAAACAATCAAGTATTTAAATTAAAAATTGAGAAATCAAACTATGATAAGATACTCAAATTTATCACAACAGAACCATTTTCGAACACATAAAACAGCATTAGAGCTGCCAATTATTAAGGTAAACCAAACACTAAAATAAATCAACGACATACAATGTAAACATCAAAATGAGAAATAAAACTTAATAATTGGAATAAGCCTTACTTATTTAGTTATGGCATGATTTAAGTAAAGCATATGAGACAAATTCAAATTAAAATTGTGATTCTAGTTCATGAAAGTATAGACTTGAGAACAGGCAACACCAAGTGCACTTGACCCACAACACAGATCACTAGAGCACTTGTTCCCTCATTGTGAACAACCAACAATCTATAGCAAAATGCTTTTCATTCTGTCAACATTTGCTCATTCCATAAGAGCCAAAAGGAAAAAAAGAAAACAGTATTAAAACTTTAACAAAATCTCCACTTATTATTAAGCAGACTTCTTAAATCTTTGTCAAGAAAGAGATTGAGATTTGCTGTTGGAATTTTTGGTCAAATGAAATCTGTTTTTAAATTTGGTTTTGAAATTAATGACATTTTATTTTGTAACACATAAAAATCCTAAACCTCTACCCTATGCCTACAACTAGTTTTTTTTTTTTAACATCAAGAGAAAGGTTTCCATAGTCTTATATAATAAACAAGAGTCTTTTTTTTTTTTTGTCTTTGAGATATTATAAAAACTTTACTAGGTTAAAAGGGAATGCCAATATTTTACCTTTATTAACGAAGTTACAACAATGGCTCCAGCGTTTACCATAGGGTTGTGTGGTTTATCTGTAAAATACAAAAGCAACCAACTCACTTCAAATATTTGTTACCATGATTTTGATACATAGGTACTTCATATGTGATATTTTTTAAAAAGCCAGCCATTATCATGATAGGTTTCAAACTTTCTGAATTACTTATCAAATCACCATTACAATGTCAGTGAGACAATGAGGGAACACATCCAGGTTTCTTAACTTCACTATTTTCCGTGGTAGCTGTGACGCAGAGTACCTGAACCTCACTGGATTCCCCATCTGTGAATGGCACGAGCATGCTGAAATGGCCAAGTTAAAACATGCCCAGCAGTATCTGGTGCCTGTTTAAGCAGTCAAGTAATATTACCATCGTAAAGATAACATAGGAAACCCTTATCTGATGTGACTTCATTTTTGTTTTTCAAAGGTTTTATTTTTATGCTTATGTATAAACATACAGAACAAAACACTGACCAGTGACATGCATATTTTCTATATTTCTATATTTGACAATAGACATACTTCTTATATAATTTTAAAACTTACATTAAAAAAAAACTTACATTTTAAACTCATCAAAAATTCTACTTCCACCCTATACTGAGACAAGCTCTTAACTAACCAACCCTGCACTCTGAAAACTAGGGATGGTTCCTCAAATGTTAAGGAACTACCTCTTAGCCCAGCAGTCCCACTCTTAGGAATATAACCAAAAGAAAGAAAAACATATGTTCAACGAAAGCCTGCACACGCATGCTCAGTGCGCCTTCACAGATGGCAAGCCTAAGAACGAGAGCTAGCCCATCGCTGGACAGCAGGCAGGCGAGGGCATCGCTGACTGAAGACGAGCAACGCTCCTTGGGTGAGCCCTGGAGACACCAAGTACAATGCAGCATCAAAAAGGCCAAACACTGCATTACTCCAGGTACATGAAATTTCCTCAGAACAAATCTAGAGATGGAAAGTGCCTCAGCAGTTCCCGGCGCAGGGAGAAGTGAGGAGTAACTGCAAACGGGCAGGGCTCTCTCTGCAAGGGTGGCGACGGCGTTCCAAAGTGGAACGTGCTGATGGCTGCCTAACTAAATATAGTAAAAGCCACCGAATGGTACGCTTTAAGGGGTGTTACGGCATGTGAAGTGTGGCTCATTAAAGCTGCTATAATTTCTTTCCAATTAAAAAAAATCAGTGAATGAGATTTTAAAAATTGGTTGGGTATACTACAGTCTACCAGTTTCCATCAAGGAAAAATCAATGACGTGAGTTAAAGATTATGCTCCACAATTATGCATTTTGGATTCGACAATCCCACTTCTGGAAATGATAGTAACGTAACAGGCGGTATCCATATTCTTACAGGCATTATAGCCATTATCCACAACAGCCGAGAGGAAAGCAATCTAAGTGTCAATCAACGGATGAATGAGAAGAAAAGTGTCATGAGACACAATGGAAGAACACACAGCCTGAAAAAAAAGGAAATAATGGCGTTGCATAATAATCCGGACAAATCAGCTCTTAATGCTACATGAAATAAGCCAGCACACAAAGAAAAATAGCACTTGTCCTCACATGAAGAATACAAAAAGCTGCACTCAGAGAAGCACAGTAGAATGCTGGTTACCAGGGCTGTACCGGGGCTGCACTGCTGGGCAAAGGATGTAAAACTTCAGCTGAACAAAGTCCGCACCTACTGAGTGATATACGCACTATAAGTTAACTGAACTATAGCTCAGTTCTTTAAGTGGCTGCTTCAACAAAGTAGTCAGGCTCGGGTTGCTGTGGTTGATCCCCACAACTCAAGCCAGCTAAACCTGCCCCGAAGGCATTCAGAGCAAAAAAAAAAAAAAGAAAGAAAGAACTTGTGTCCACATTTAATTACTCCACATTAACGTGTTTGCAGTATGCTCTACAACTCTACAGTGCAGAAACTTTATCAATTCTAAACAAGTCAGTCTTGTCTTCCTCATCCGAATTATCCCCACCCCTCCTCTAAAACCATCTACAAGCTACAGCTAACTTACACGCTTCGGCGCTGTCAAGCACATACTGGTAAGACAATGTAACCAAAGAGCATGCTGTGCTTAGCTCCTGCTTCTCTGTCGTGTCTAGAGGTGGTATCTTCTGTGTCCTGTGTACTAGCTGGGAAAGAGACTCTAGAGAAACAATGTTCTCTACCCTCCAGATCTGGTAAAACATACACCAAAGATTATACGTACTAGTCAATCACTGTGTGATGATTACCAAACTGACATCTCCATAAAATAATGCCTACTCATTTATAAGAATACAAGGCATCAGTCAAGGCCATCTTAGGATGCTATTACTAAGAGAGTATCTGTAACATATTTATTCATTATATCCACATTAATTTTAATTTGTCATCACAACCTTAAAGGTAAGGTAGAGTTAATGCTATGGCAACACTCGTTAGGCCAGGCGTGAGAGCTCATGGCTGTTATCCCAGCGCTCGGGAGGCTGAGGTAGGAGGGGGGATCACCGTCCAGGTCAGACTAGGGAACAAAGTGAGCTCAAGACTTGCCTGCACTACATAGTGAAACCCGGTCTTAAAAAGGCAAAAAAAAAAAAAAATCAAAAACCAAAAGCCACATAAAACCAACAAAAGTCTCTTCTTAAGCTTTACATTTTAGTTCTTCATATGGAGTTTTTACTATGAATTTTTTTTGCTGATTTGCTTTGTTTTGGGTTTTGTTTCTGTGTAACCGGGGATTGAACTCAGGCCCTTGCGCTTGCCAGGGAAGCGCTTATTCCATTGAGCCCTCTCCCCGGCCCCCGAATTTTTTTTTTTTTATAGACATGCATCAGAAAATCATAATCTCAAAAAGCAGAAATGCGCATGGTAGACAATTTATACTATAATGTTAACTTCACTTTACCTAGGCTGTTTTGTTTGTGAACTATTATTCAATGCCTACATTTGTTATTTTCTATTCTTTAAATAACTTCTTCAGGATCAATGCACTAGAATCAGGCTTTAACAGCAAAGTATTGATTTTTCCTACAAAATGTTGTATATTACTAGAATAACAGTATTAATGCTATCCATATTCTATCAGTGTTAGAGAGCTTAATGAACTTCAGCTGCATACAACAGCTTACTAAAGTTGCTAATTTGAGGAAATCTCCAAAAAAATTCAGGACAAAAATATTATTAAAAAGTAGTAGGTGAGAAAATGTAATAGTTCTAAAGTCATAATTTCATTTAAAAATAATAAAATGATAAGAGACATTTTGTTTTTATCTAGCAATAAGAAAAAGACACAAAAGTGTATTTCACACAACTGTTACTACAATCTTCACTCTCATTCTTCAGTTAAATTTTTTTTTAATTTTGGTCTATTAGTCACGTGTGCAGTACACAATGCTGACAGTCCCTGAGGGAAGTGGGGAGGCGCGAGCACATCTGGGCTCCACTCCATCACATCCCTCCCACTTCCCGTCCCCTCCCCGTGTCCCCTCCCCGTGTCCCCTCCCCTTTCTTCTGGCACGTGTCTGTACGTGTAATGAGGAGTCAGTATGCATACATAACAATCTCTATTCCTTTTATTCATCCTTCAGCCTTCCCCTCAATTTTTTTTATAATTAAATAATCAGAAACTTTACGCTTGAAAGATTAAAAAGTAAACCAAACCACAGGAATAAGGTTTAATCTAGTTTGCATCGGCTATGTTTAGATTTAAAACTGAAGGGCTGGGGATATAGCTCAGTGACTTAAGTGCCTGCCTGGCAAGCACAATGTCCTGAGTTCAATCCCTGGTACTTCAATAAATAAATAAACTAAAAACTGACTTTGCCATCCTCTCCTTTTGATTTCCTGGAATGTAACAAAAGCAGGTAGCTGCCCAACTATAATGCAAGATAGTCCTCGAAATACTAAATACTACTCAGGAGAAAAAGGGAAAACACTAAGAAGACCAAAAGCCCACCGACTATCTCAGCAGTGTAGCTACCACTAAAACTTTTTCTTAGGAAGGTTTTTAAACATATATCCAAGACAGAAAAGTCGAAGCTGCAACAGACAAATAGCGCTGTGCGCCTCTATTTACATACTGCCTGGACGGGCCTTCCCCAGCGGCAGCCCATGTATAAACACGCCAGAGGAGAAATGCCGCTCCTACTAGAACCTGTTCCGCGGGATAAAGCACACCATCTCCTATCGCTGGCTTCTTTCACAGCACACTACATTTGACTCAACACTCTGCATACACGGGCCCAAATGAGGCTAAGAGCCTGCAATGCAAAGAACATGGACCAGAAGAGAGAGACCTCCGTGCTTGCCTCACTTTTGCCAAAAAGAATCACCTAGCCAGATATTACAACACACTAATCATCACACCCAAAGCTCCCACCCGCCTTCCTGTACCACTGTAAAGTAAATTCCAGATACTCTGAAATTTATAAGATTAATTCTGTGGGGGTGGTGATGAAGTGAACTTCTTCCTCCTTGCCCCCTTGCTTCTTCAGCCCACTTCCTAGTGATGGAGATGCCTAAAATCATCATTTTTAAAAAGTAATTGAACTACTGCAATGGATTTTGCTGAAATCCCACAAAAACGTTTAAAAAGTAAGAACATTGTTAATTTGGTTGAAAAACACTTTTTAGCAGGGCATTCAAGGTCAGAATGGACTATGTAGTGACTCTGTCTCAAGAAAACCCCTCAATACTTTAAAAGCAGATATACATGGAAAAATATGCTTTCTTTCCCTAGCTAATTGTAGGTAATTCTTACCATCTTCATTTAAAAACAGTTTGTTGAATCTTAATCCACTTGGCTCTTTCCCAACATAGCGATGCACATATTCGGTTCCAAGATCATTAACAGCAATTGCATATTTCAACGGTTTTACACAGGACTGAAGACAAAAGGGAACTTTGGTATCTCCAATAGAATGCCTATTAAAAAATAGATTTACAAAACAAATTAACATCAAAGCAAAACTGCATAACTGGAGTATTTATTTTTACATGTCAATTCCAATTTATCAAGATATTCCCACCAAAAAAAAATCACTTCAATGTTTAAGAGAGACATTTTTTAAGAAATAAAAGCTTAAAAGTACTCAGGTAACAGAACAACTCTGGATTAGACAAGTGATGGGACAATATTTTCTTCACTGCTTGAACCATGGCTACCCTAGGTCAGTGAGAGAGCTCTCAGGGTTCTCGCTCTGTCACTAGCCCTGTAGTTCCGCACAGTCCCTGCCCTGTCAGCAGGCCCACCTGGAGCACACATTTCCCAAGTAAGGGGTTCAGGGACTTGACCTTTCCCTCTGCAAACAGTTAATGCGTAGGCTATGCTGCATGGTCTTTAGCCTTATGCTAATTGTATTGGGAACACCAGAAATAAAGATGACAGGGCAAATAACCAATGATAAGCTGAGAAATTGGGATTAGTTTTATTGGTAACCAGTTTGTTACTGAGAATAATGTTACCTTTTGACAATAATGCTTTTCTTAAATATGTAACCAAGGGGCTGGGGAGATGGCTCAGTGGAATAAGCGCTTCCCTGGCAAGCGCAAGGGCCTGAG